>VWZD01002965.1:67637-127040 GCA_013396695.1 Sakesphorus luctuosus
AGTGGTGTTAGCCAACCAAGGCAAATGCAGAATTTGAAGTATCTATTAATATACCCAAGGTTTTAAGCTCTCTAAAAAAACTACTGTAGAAATATTAAAATCCATGGAAAATCTCCTACTGCCACAACACTTCATGTGAAGTCAAAATCAGAAATACTCTCAATTTCCTTCTACATGAAAGAGTAATAAGTACATTTGGCATAAACTTTTATGTTTATCTCAATTTTATCTTTCCAATGATGATCCTTCCAAGTCAATCACCAGGTAACACAAGTGACTGAATACGAAGAAGAAAAGAGCCATCAATTTAGGTAACATTCTGATCTGAAAGAACTGTAACATATGCCACTGAGACTATGAATAATTGGGTCAATTACTACACACCCAGAGGGTAGAAATATAATTTACACCCAACTAGAGGAATGCAATTAACATGGGTGGAGTAATCCTTCCTACCTAATCCTTTTATTATAAATACACAATGCAGCTGGACTTAAAATGTCAGAAAAAAGGGGGCTTGCTTTCCTGGCAAAGCAAGATATTTGTGAAAACTTAGTCAGCAAACTGGGGCTAAACACTCTATCTGGAAAGGTCTGCAGGCAATTTAAGAAAACAGCAAGCATTCAAGCATATACATATATATACATACACACAGAGTACTATAGTATGTAGGTTACATGCTCTTTTAACAGCATGCTCACTACTACTTCATGAGACAAAGCATTTCTCCATTGACTGAATATGAATCACTAAAGACAGAAATTAATTCTGCAGGTGCTTCAAAGATGACAGTAAAGGGAAAACCTCCTCTTTGAGAGTCTTCCACCAATAATTAAAGGAAGACAAAACCAGAACTCAGAACAGTACATGGGTGTATACAAGGGAAACAGAAGAATGAAAAAACCAAACTCTGTGAAAGGAGAAGTCCATTCCACACATTTTCATTGCTTTAGTTTGTTAGTTTTAACCAATTTTTATGGGCAGTGACCACACCCTAACAAACTGCATAATGGCCTAGTTTGATCACTTTAAAAGAGAAATAAATGAGAACCTTTTTTCAGAAGTTTTAATAAGACCATCTTTGGAAAAAGGCCTGAAATACAGTATCATGAGTGCAGAGGAATGAAAAGGGGACTATGAAGTGGTAGTACGTGGGAGAAGCAGTTTTAGCAAACACAAATTTTCAACTCTATATTTTTTCCACAGCAATTGAAACAAATGAGGCGCAGATTTCTACACACTGAAGATACTGTCATGTTTCATTTATATTATACAACTTCAATGAAGTTGACTAAACACTACTTGGTAAGCAGTGAACCTTTCTTCCCCCAGCCCCATTCTGTGTATGTGTAATCAGAGAAAGATATTTATAACTATTAAAGGATCCACTAACGTTTGTCATCATGTAGTTTGGGTTTGCTTCCCAGGAAAGGCAGTAATACTGAAGCTGATTGGCAAAATAATTCAGTCAAAAAAACCCAACTACAACAAAACTCCCATCTAAAGAATAATAATTAACAGTATATGGATATACAATTTATCATAACTGCTAGAATTATACAATAACAGAACAGTTTGGTTTGGAAAGGAGCTTTAAAGGCCATCTAGTCCAACTCCCTGCCTCCCACAAAAATCATGAATCTTTTCAACTAAATCAGGTTGCTCAGAGCTCCATCCAATCTGACCTTGAATGTTTCCAGGGATGGGGCATCCACAACTTCTCCGGGCAACCTCTGCCAGTGTTTTGCCACCCTCTTCATAAAGAGTTTCTTCCTTATATCTAGTGTAAATCTGTCCCCTTTTAGTTTAAAACCATTTCTCCTATTATAACAGGCCCTGGTAAAAAGTTTGTCCTCATCTCTTTTATAAGCCCCTCTTGAATACTGAAATGCCACAATAAGGTCTCCCCAGAGCCTTCTCTTCTTCCAGGCTGAACACCACCAACTCTCTCAGCCCATCTTCTTCACAGATGTGATGCAGTCCTCTGTTTTTGTGGCCTCCTCTGGACTTGCTCCAACAGGTTCATGTCCTTCCTGTGGAGGGGACCCCAGAGCTGGATGCAGAACTCCAGAGAGAGTCTCACCTGCGGGCAGAATCACCTACCCGGACCTGCTGCCCACGTTGCTTTTGATGAAGCACAGGACACCTTTTGGCTTTCTGGGCTGTGAGTGCAAATTGCCAGGCCATGTCCAGCCTCTCATCCACCAGCACCACCAGGTCATTCTCATCAGGGCTGCTCCTGATCTGTTCATTCCCCAGCCTGTATTGACAGTGGGGGTTAACCCAACACATATGCAGCATTTTGCACTTTGTCTGCATGAGGTTCCTATGGGCCCACTTCTCAAGCCTGTCCAGGTCCCCATGCATGGCATCCTGTCCCTCAGGTGTGCCAAAAGCAGCACTCAGCTTGGTGGCATCTGCCAATTTGGTGAGGGTGCACTTGATCCCACTGTCTGTGTCATTAATGAAGATATTAAATAATACTGGTCCCAACATGGACCCCCAAGGGATAACACTTGTCAGTGATCTCATCTGGACATTGAGCTGTTGACAACTACACCTTCTGGATAAGATTATACATTCAATTCCTCATCCCCTGAGCAGTCCACTCATCAAATCCATGTCTCTTCAATTTATGGGGGACTGTGTCAAAGACCTGATAAAAGTCCAGATAAATGACATCTGTAGCACCTCCTTCGTCCACTGATATACTCACTATTTCAGAAATAATTCATAATGGTTAATGTTGTTACAAAGTAGTTTCACTTTTTCATTATTTTTTTCTTTATAATTGTGACAATGCAGGGTTAAAACCGTCACAAGGGTGAGATTGGGGTTTGTGCTTTCTGAGCAGCAGTGTCACATGAAGAGTTAAAAAATAAGCTAGGCAAGATCTCCTGGGTTTCCTACGCCATGCATCCAGCAATGCTCTGAGAATGCTGGGACACCAAAAAGAGCACTGAGACAAAGCCATACTGACACTTAAATCACATTCTATTTCCAATTTTCCACAACAGCAAGCTCATCTTACTGAAAGTATTTCCCTATTTTCAGATGTTCATTCATTATTACGCTTTAAATTCTGAATAATCATGAGGTGGCTCTAGGCATCTTAAATGCTAGTCCAACAGCATTTATGAGAAACACGTGATGTACCACCTCTTACCTTAAATCTCTAAATTTCCACTGCAATATGTTGTAGTTTTCTCCCTCTGTCTCCATATGACTACTAAATATAACCTAGTTTTCATCCCACAACAGTTCTTATCAAAACCCATTTACCTGTTTCCCTACAGACATGGTTGAAGAAAGAATAGCAAGAAAAGCAGTACTGAGTTAAGGAGGAGATGTGGGACATAGGACTGGAATGCACAATCTAGATCTAGATCAGACACGTGAAAAGCAATGTCCAATAGTAACATTAGGGAGATATGTGCATTCAATTCTCTGTGCTACAAGATTCTTCCTGCACACTCTCATGAAAATCATTTCAGCAAAAGCACATGAGGCATGTCCACATACCAGAGAGGCTACAGAGCATCCATAGTTGAGTATGCCCATCCCTGACATATTCAAAACTTAACTGGTTATGAATGAAGCCACCTGACAGACTTCCAAGTTGCACTTAACTTCAAGTTGGCCCCACTTGGAGTAGAAAATACACAACTTCCAGAGGTACCTTCCAACTTAAATTACTCTAAGACTATACATTGTCAAGTAAATTATTCTGTTTCATTCCCTGTGATGAGCTCTTCACCATCAATGCTGCATGCATGTTAATTTGCTCTTGGGTTCTCTTCTGGATCAAACCAATGAACTTATCAAAGGTGAAACCCGGCTGAAGTGCTAAAGGTTATTTGCTCCAATGACCTCTCTCTGTAGCCACTATGGATGAAAGATCAGGTTTGCTACCTCCCTGTTGCACAGTCCACCCTGTTACCACAGTTAGTCTCAAATACACCCACATGAACTCACACATACAATCAGGGCACACAACACATACCTGTGGGCGTTAACTCAGCAGGTCTGCGGACCCCCTAATGTTTGAGGAATTGATATGGAGCAGGTCAGAGTGTATTCTTGAATGAAAGCAGTTTGCAGTGTGCCCCTAAAGGGGAAGAAACCATCTGCAGAATGCAGGAGACCTTCTGACCAGTAGAATTCTTCCATGTATGTTTGGCTCAGCTGACTAACCAATTGTGGGATGATACGGTATAGAAGAAAGTAGATAAGTCAAGTTGTAACTAAGAATAAAGTCCTTTTATCCTCAGTGTAAGCTTTCTGATCTAACTATTGCCTGAGTCATCTCTGCCTCCTCGACGGCTGCTAAATTACCTTCCTTTAAGAAAAAGTGACCCCCACACATACCCTGCTCCATAAGGTCAAAACTTCCCACCATCTCATCAGGGATCAGTATTTAAGTGCTTATCTTACAAAAAAAAACCCAAAACCCAATACATTCTTAACTGAAGTTGGCAGAAAAGACAAAGATCAGTTTTAACTTGTTAGAAATCTCCAACTCACTTATCTACAATCTTAAATTTGAGCTGCCAGGATGAATCGAAGCCCAAGTCACTCTAGCTCCGCTGATACCTCTCTCTAAAATGAGGGTAACAGTAGAGTTTGCAACACAAGCATTCTCTGTTCCAAGAATTTTGCTCTGTGCCATCCTAGTGGTGCTAACTTATACCAACTTTTTCAGTACTGCTTTCTAGAAAGGAATTAGGTGTCACACAGTAGTTAAGAACTAAAGCAATTCAAATTAAGCTGGAAAATTAAGGCCTGTTACACCTGAAGTACAACCAAAGCACATCTACACATACAACCACAACTTTGTAAAATATTTTTACTCATAAGACAGGTCCTGGAAACCTTGGTTAAAAGTGACCCTCAGTTTTGATCTCTAAACGTAACATTACGAAATGCAGCACATCTCAAAACTGTCACAAGAAGCTCAGAAATCTACACACTTAGAAATCTACACTTAAAACCAAAGTATTAAATCTAAGGGAGGGCACAGTAAGTGTTGTATCTAAATCAAGGAAAAATCAATCTGTAAATTTACTGTAAAGAGATTTTTCCTAG
This sequence comes from Sakesphorus luctuosus, assembly GCA_013396695.1. Taxonomy (NCBI): domain Eukaryota; kingdom Metazoa; phylum Chordata; class Aves; order Passeriformes; family Thamnophilidae; genus Sakesphorus; species Sakesphorus luctuosus. Next base: position 72,723 of record VWZD01002965.1, read on the forward strand.
CTCTAGAAAGCAAGCTCTAACTCATCTGGGATTTCGCTGAGACAATAGATCAAAATTCCTATTCTTATGAAATGAATCACTTGAGATATTTGAAAGAGTAAGAGGTCAATCACTCAATTAACAGCACAGCAGCTTCTAACTGTAAAGAGGCTTCAATACAATACAGATGCAGAGGAAACAAGGACACACTAAATGCCAAGTAACCCTTTATTGCTAGGTCTGTCACAAGGAGGAAAGTAGGCCTAAGTCATATCACCTGAACAGAAAAAAAAGACCACAGCTTGGCTTATACACGCTTTTCCTTTTGAACTTAGCAAGGTATTAATATACTTAACATACCTGAATTTGGATACAGGCAGACATCATTGATACCATGTTCTGGCTCCATTGAAGTAAATATCTTCCCCTGAAATTGCAGGAAGAAAATAAATTATAAAGAATTCCAAACAATATAATTAAACTCAGTAAATCTAAACATTAAGAATAGCCAGTAGAGAAGCTAAGAAATATGATGGAATAAAGATAAAACCGATTTTGCACAACAATAAAATGTTATTAAATATCTGAACATTAACATAAGGAACTCAGTATTGTATTTTATCTCTGATCCAATCTCTTACAAGGAAGCACAGCCTACTGGTTATTGAAGACACAGGAATGTGCAGTGGCATCTCTCATTCTGTGCTGAAAATAGGATCAGATTTACTTTATTTTATTTTATGCAAAAGGAGGGCTGAGGTCCATAAGTTCCTGGCACACTGTCAGTGTAACCCTGACTTTATTCCACTGTGAATGTGGTAGTTTTAAATCATTTTACTTTGGTAAGTGTGAGTGGCTGAAACAATGGATTGGGAGCGGAATTTGAATTTGGTTCTTCCACCCTGCTAATGTCTACATGAAATGAAAAATAACTCAGCACTTTATTTATAATTTAAAAACTCAGTACTAAAGATGTCTTAATATAAAAGTAGTAAAGCATGCAGTGATATCTAGCTTAGATCAGAATTGAAGCTATAAACATTATTTAAAAAAAGAGGTAAAAGTAGGAAACAGCATTCTCAAAATAAGAATTGGAACAGAGTCTGAAAAATCCAGACAAAATACAGGTGCTCTTATAAGCCAACACACAAAAGAGCCAGTAAAGGAAGAGTCTCTAAGAACTGGGCCACATTATCTGAAGCATGAGAGTACATGCCTACATGGTTCTAAATGAGGGACAGGAACAGAGTAAATTTTGATCCTGTTCCTCTTTTTTCCTTCCCTGCAGCAATCCCACCTACCTTTCTGGGCCCATCCTTTCCCTTCCAGTTACATGCTGTTACCCCACCCACCTCTGGTCTCTCCCTGATGATTAAGAAGAGTCCTCCTCCACCCCGGCCTCAGCAGACAAAAGCCTCCTGCTCCCCACCCCAAGGCACGTCTCAGCATGGGGCTATTCTGGTATCAAAGCCATATGCTCTCCACCCCAAAGTCTGCCTCTGCAGTTGGTTCCCAGCCAGAGATAGTCAGGAACCAGCATCTGGGAGAGGTGGAGCCAGCTGGAACATATTCTAGGAAACAGTCCAAAGCTATCTTTGCCTTCCAACAGTAAGAAACCCTCCCTTTCCCCACCAGAGGCCACCTGACAAACCCTACAGTGTTTCATTCTCAGTGAAGGAAATATACATACCTAGGAAAAATGGAGAGAGGTCACTGCAGATGTTTTAAATAATAACCAATAATTTACTTGGTCTTTCAAACAATAAAAATTAACTGCAGAGGAGCTTACAAAAAACTGCTTGTGATCACAGAAAAAATAAAAGGCTGTTGAAAGTTCATGAAGCAACACAACAATACTGCCTTAAAGAATCAGAAAAAATGCCTCCACTACAACTGCTCTTGGTATGTTTCACTATGAAGCTAGAAAAGCACAGATGAAGCATGTTTTTTAGAAGGAATACAGAGACTACATATAGGCCCTCAAACCTACCTGACCCAAGTTACAATAACACTACTATGAACCTACAAGGTAACATATTCTGTGCAAGCTCCATTGACAGAACGGTAAGAACAGCACCATATAATCAAAGGAAGCGTTACAAAAATTAGAGATCTCAATTTCACTGAAGAGGTGCAAAAGGCAGGGATGAAGATGTCGTCTATTGCAACATAAGCCACTAATACACCATAAGACATTGTTATTTGGATCTAGGCATAGTATCTGCTTCAGTATGCAATTAGGTTTCTGTGAAAATAAGCATCACTTGAACTAACTGATCTACCTTTGAAATTAACCCTTTTCTGAGCAGGGAATTGGAATGAACATCTTTCTTCTGATGAAAAATGGTAACTGGTTGTACTCAAACACATTGTGAAAAATATACAAACCAAGGCAATGGCTATGACACTTTTTTATGTTTAAATCCTTCTACTGAAAGCCTCTTGGCCAGACATGTACAAACAGCTAAAAAACCCCTAAGACTATATCTTTATACCTGACAGGTTGTTGAATGACTTCCCAGATGTTGATTTAGTCAGACAGGACAAAACGGTATGTAAATTAGGACACATTAAAATCTCAACTTCCTACATTGAATTTCAGCTTTATTATTCAAGCTGTACAAAAAAAACCCCAAAACAACAAACAAAAAAAACCCTCAGATAAAGTAAAAAATAAAAAATCTGAGTGCAGCAACGTAAAACCACTTACTGTATCTTTGTTCCACATTTTTATGATTCGAGAATCCGCAGAGATAATTAAATCCAACTGACGATGAAACTGAATGGATTTAATAGGCAGGCCATAGTGGTGATCTTTGACTATTAATGGATTACTAGACCGAAGATCATACAATAAAACCTTGAAGAATAAGAGACAGATTAAATTTATAATATTGTAAGACCACAAGGAAGTCACACCCAGCAGATCTTCACTAAATACTTAATGAAACTTGAAATTTTGTTACTTAAATACATGGAACAGCATTTACATAAAAGAAGTAATTTTAAATTCTGAATGTAATTTTTTATGTTAAGGAAAGCAGAGAGTAAAGGCCCTGTCTTACAGAAACCTGTATTTTTACCTCCAAAGTTTCCTATGGAACTTGAGAAAGACTTTAAATGTTTCACATATAAAGTATGAATACCAATAATTTTGGGGAAATTAATATTACCAGTTGATTTAATCAAAAATACAATTTCCAATAAAACTTGTCTGACATGTATAGGAACACTGTAAACACAATTCTTACACATGTATTTGCTCCTGAACAAGCTAGTTTACTAAAGGCATGAAAATACTGACAAAGGCAGGACACAATCCCCACACTTCACTTTACAAATATGATGGCAACAATGAATAAATGAATTTAAGTAATTCTTTCTATCAAGATAAGACAGTTAAAATAACAGTTAAAAGACAATCACTTCTGTTTCTTTAGCCACCTTCAAGACAAGGGAGGCACATCAATTGCATTGAGATGGTACTGAAAGTCTCAATTAGCAGCAACTTCCCCACATACTTGACTCAAATCGTAAGAAAACTGCAAATTCAAAGTTATATAGTAAGGAGGTTATGATGATTTTAAGTGGTTCCTACAGTATTCTGAAGAGAGACCATATGAAAAAATTAAACTGCAGTTTGACTATTGCTACTCTATATATGCAATTTAAGGTCTCATAAATACTTACAGCAATAGATACATACATTACAATAACTGCACTCAATGTATGATAGACCTGGATTGGGAAATGCAAGGCCAGGATCTCCTAAGAACTGTGGTAGATGAAGTTAAATCTACCTGTCCAGTAGAGGTTCCAACAGCCATATTCAAAGCTCCATCAAACTGCAGAGCTGAAATGGATGGCAAACCATCTATCCTGCAAAGCACAATGCTTATAGTTAGGCATTCTGCAGTAGTGGCTTCAAACAATCTTTTTCATGTTAAAAATTAATTAATTAATTAAGTTAATAATTTTACAATAACTTACATGTATCACTCAAAAATACTTCTTCAAAAAGCTGGACTGTCTACACTTAAAATTCGTGTTTGTTTTGAAAAACAGCCACCACTGCTCAGATCAATGACTAAAAGAACTCCTTTACAACTAAGAAAACCCTTTATTCACACTAGCAATGAGAAGAGAAGACCATGGGCAAGTCATTTTAATGCCAAGTGGAATTTATTTCTAAAAGCAAAAGTTCTGGAAAAAACCCAAAAGAACACACTTAGAAAAGGTAACCTTTACTCACTCTGTGTCTGCTGTCACACTGCTTAAAGCACAGTCCAACAGCCCAACTCGATTTCTAGTTCTAGGATCCCAGCATTCCACCTTACCCTAAACAGTTCAGAAGATATAGTTCAAGCTTATGCAACTGATGCCTGGTATTCTGAAAACATTTACATACAATTAAGAATTATTTAATATAAGAATAATTAAAATTTCCTATGTTGACATGAGTTGTTCTAATAATGACATACAACCTGCACGCATTTCATTTGTATTTTTTAAAATGTGATCTCAATCAAAATAATTAACACTAATTTTCCTAAGATTAATAGGGTACACATGCTAGCTAATTTCTACAGATGGCTATACTGCAAATCAAGATAACATTATTTTCTCTCCCATCTGCAGTGTCTCAAGCACCTTGGCAACCAAATGACTCAGACACTTTATCTGCGCTATGCTCTAGAAAGTCATCTTAATATATCTATATCTAACACAGCAAATGAGATCAAATTAACAAATTAGGTTTATGATTTCTTCTTATCCCCATGCAAACTGATATAAAAATGAAACAAACACTACTGGCCTTTTCATAAAAGAAATGCAAACACTGACCTCAGCTGTCCCCATAGCAAACAAGAAGTGTACAGGATTTATGTCACAGACGTTACTCTCTCTAAAACAGAAAAAGGAGCAAGTTTAATGGCCGCAGAGTAATTCAACACACAAACAACTAAAAAGATTTCTGTAATCATGTACACTACTGCTCAGCCTGGAAAAGCAAAAGTTGGAAGGAGGCCACATAATAGCAGCTTCCCATACTTAAGGTGATGTAGGGATAATATTTTTAAGTAGTAAGAATAATTTAAGCATTGGAATGGGTTGACCATAGAGACTGAGAAATTCTCATCTTTAAGTTTTCAAGGCACCCTTTGGAAAATTCATCTGAATGCTATGTGACCATGTCCTGAGCACAGGGCTGGGCTCTGAGGTTCTCTCCAGCCTGAATGATTCTACATTTCTCTACCCATACCCAGCACCCACTACCCAAGCCTTGCCATATTGCTCTACTCCACTGCATTTTTAACTCAACAAACAAGACGAAACGGCCTCAAATTGTGCCAGGGGAGGTTCAAATTGGAAATCAGGAAAAATTTCTTCTCTGAAGGGGTTGACAAACATTGGAACTGGCTGCCCTGGGAAGTGGTTAAGTTACCATGCCCAGAGATATTTAAAAGATGTGTCGATGTGGCATTTGGGGACATGGTTTAGTGGTGGACTTGGTAGTGTTGGGTTAATGGTTGGACTCAATGATCTTAGAGGTCTTTTCCAACATAAATGATTCTCTGATTATGTCAAAAGATCTGTCTGATTACTTATGTTCTGAAACCTACATTTCCAGCATATTCTGTCTGGTGAATGGACTGTTCTCCTTTCTCTCAGCCAAGTATCCTGTTTCTCAACAGGGTACCCCAGAGCCCTGTATTTCGACAACAATTCTTCCAAAGTACAAATGTTCCTCTCTACACGACTTATCCCAGCACTTTCCAACTTCTTCCATTCAAAGCTGTCCACCTCTAATTCTGTAAGTCACACAACTCGCCCACCTCAAAATCTTCTCACAACTTCAGTCCTCATCTCTCTAATCCAGATTTTACACTACACCCTGATCTCTTCCTCTCCAGAATTTCCCCCCTTTTTTTCTTCTGTTGCTCAGTTTCTTATTGTACCTTCCCAAATATTGCTTTGTCCACTAAGCTATCCTACCCACTGAACACCAGCTGCTGCCCACCAACTAGCCACTTTATCTAATGAAGTCTGTTCTCATCTACCTCTCCCCACAAGAAATAAGCTCAGTTCCTGCTTTGATCCTGTCTTCGAAAGAATCAGACACATGTGGGAGATATAAAAATTCTCTTTAGGGTACTCTAAGACCAAAAGGACAAAGACATGTCTGGGAAAGTAGATCTCTATATGATGGCTAAATTGAGCAATAATGGCAAAGTTTTAATGAAATGTTCTTAAGATCAAGTTATATAATACCTATTATAAGTCCATATTAAGCAATTTTAAAATATCCACAAAAGAAAACTCAATTAAGCATAAAAACCAGAACACAAAAATTACGGAACATAAAATGAAATGAGAGTCAGACTCAGCGTATGTTCCTGTTCAACTCTGCAGTGCATTGGGGCAGTATTCAGTGAGTACTGATGGTGAGCATGCTGGTAGTCTGCTTCCACCTGGTGGAAAGAAGTCAGACAGATGTCATGGATTGCAGATAACTTACGAAGCTTCAGTTTGCAGCGAGTTCAGAAATCTTCCTTGTTCCAGATTAAGCCTGTATACTTCAGAACTACAAAATAAAACCCCAAAGTTACTCCTATCTCTTACAAATACTGGAAAACACTGCTGTAAGTGCAGAGGCATTGTAAAGACTCTTATTCACAGCCTGATTTTGCCAAATATACAATTTTCAGAATTCACAATCTACAAGACAGACCTATATTTCAGTGTTAAAAATGTGCAAGTTCACCACTACTTCAATATCCTACTAATTACTATTTTTCCAGGAAAAGGATACATTAACTCATTTCTCAAGATCTTTTCATTTCCTATGATTTAAACTATGCCTTGAATTTCTACTTATTTTGTTTGAAACACTAAAGACCTCATTTATTTTTACTATGTCTTTTCACAAGCTCAACTGTGTGTTTTAACTAACACTTTACAGCAATGAAATATCAACCAGGATAGAAAAAAAGTTATGTAATTTTCCTTACTTAGATGCTAAACATTTTTTAGAATGGAACAATAACTTGCAGTTTCTAACACAAATTTGCAAATACATGATGTACCTGGTTTTAGAAGCAAAGGAAAAAAAAGCCTTAAAACAGCACAGGAAACAAATATTTTCCACTCTTCACAGTCTCCATTATTAATCTGGAAGGAACTGCCACTTCCTCCATTTTTTTACCTTTTCTACTATTTTACTGTTCATTTTATTCCTGGAAAACATTGACAACAAAAGTGAAACAAAATAATCCAGTTAATACCTTGCTCCTACAAAATACAGGTCACATGATGGATAGTGATAAGAGAAATCTCTACCAAATTTTGGTATTCTTGTCCTGTAGTAATGGCCATGTTGTGAATGAAACTCCACAAACCTGCCACATTGCAAGAAGACAATCTGAAAATAAAAGAGAAATCACTGAAATATACAGAAATGACAACATGCTCCCCAACTTGCCTTACAGCACAAACTCCAGGGATTTCTTTTCAAGTTCACACGGGCTCATCATAACTTATTTAAACAAGTTCTATTAAAATGCTAGAATCAACTACTGCTTCATCATTCTCACTAGCCACAAAGAGTTTTGTTTATATACATTACATGCACATTCACATGAGTACGTGTGACACCTTGAAAGTGACTCTGAAATCAGAAGCAGTAGTTACCTCAGTGTTTTGCTGCACCAGAACTGACATCTGTATTTCTTTCAAGACACTAGTTATTAATTTCTTCCAGGTATGGTGCTACATAGACATCAGTATGTTCACGGGTACTAAGCACACAAACTGCACAACCTGATGCATGGCAATGTTCAAATAAATTACACCAATGACCTTACTGCCTTTTTGTTGTTTGCTGAGGAAGAACATTGTTTCTTTCTGAAACTTGGACAAAACATCTCAGTCCTGGAAAAACTTCACAGGGAGGCTTCACCAGAGGGTTCAATCTATACTAGTAAATGAAATAGGCCAGAACCTGCCAGCATAGTCCTGATGACAAGTTAACATGGTACATATCCATATGAATGAATCCTTCCCACTCCAGAGACAGCATTACCCACACCACCTGTTACACTCACGCTGTACCTCAAACCATGCCAGGAACTGCTACAGAGGCAGAGCTGGCCTGGCCCAAACTCATGCCATGAATGACACAGATAATCACAGGCTAACTTTTGACTCTGAGTCTTATCCCATTTTATCTTAGATTCGAAAAGTGTAGTTTAGTTTAGGATTGTAGTACATACATCTTCTAAAAACAGTAGACAATGAAGACTTAAAATTTTGTACTGCTGAACTACATTGTTAGCTAAGCAAATAACGGTAAGAAATTCAGGATGGGTGAGGTACAAAAGTTACACTGATCTGTCATCTTTACGTATGTATCTGTATAGTCCTCCCTTAAAAGACAGGGAAAGTACTGACCTGGGTTAGCACTTCATGCCTATTTATCATTAAGCCCCTCCTTACCTGTATGCTTTTTCTGATATCAGAAACCATAGTGTTTCAACTTTTATGCATGGGCTCACTCATCTTGGTCCAAGACTAAGCAGAGTACCATCTTTCAGAAGTGTAACTATGATTTCATACAGTATTAAAGATACAGTTGCACATCTGATATTAAACAATGGTGTTGTTCATGTACATCCCAACCATTCCTTTGTGTGCCTACTGCCTTTATGCTTTTAAATGAAGGCTTAAAACAAGCAAAGATCTTTACTTATATGTTTGTAACAATGCCCAGGTCAAGATCTTTTTATCTATTGTCATTGGAGAAGAAATGTCTGCACTTTCATGCAGTACAGAAGCTACATCAACTATTAAGAACCCAAAATTAAATCCTATTTAATTTAAAAGTATCAGTATTACATTCTCTTAGTTCACTACCAGTAAGAGATCAAAAACCTGTTACAAGCAAGACAGAAGTTGCAGTTTATTTTCAATGAAAACAGTAAATTTTCATCTCATCCACTCTACCTCCAAAAAGATACCAGGAAGTTTTTGACAGCTGACAAAAGCATCCAAATATTCTGCTAGTAACTGTCTTACCTCTAATAATTTTCTATTTTAAGAAAAATTTCTAGAATATTGGACTTGAATATATTTGTGTCCTCTTTCATTCACAGTGGATACAACTGACAGGTGGAGGCTACTGTACTGTGCCAGTCATCACCTTCAGCTACTTGAATCCACACACTTCCTTGCAAATCTCACAGGAAAAGTTTTCAAAAGCTAGAAGGCTAGGTGATTATGTCTCTGATCAAATAGAGTAGTAACTAAAACAAACCTCTACCTGAAATGGTAAGGTCTCTTTACAGAGAAAAAGTAGTAAAATAAAAACTTAAATAAAAAAAAGTCTTGATCTGATGAAATTACATATGCTTAAATTTTGTATTGAATTGTATTGAGGATGAAAAAGGGCTGATGGTCCTACGAACTCAGGTGATTCCTTAAGGTCCCAGCCCTTCCTTTAAAAATAAATGAAATTTAAAAAAAAAAAAATTACTTCTGTCCACAATTTTGGCCACATTCATATGCTCATAATCATCATGTCTACAACAACACGGACAAATCAGGTTATTAACTTACCTACAGCTATCCCACATCTCAAAAACGGTGTATCTATGTACCACTTATCATAAAGGATTGTGACTGTTACCCTAGAAAGAACAGCTAATTCCATTTTTCACATTATTCTGTTTGTAAGGTACATAATTATTTGAAGTTTTCCCACACTACAGAAAAAGACTTCAAAAGCAGTAAAGCAAATTATAATACAAAGAGACAAAGAAAACAAACAACATTTTGAAGGTACAAAAATTGTTATCCAGTTTGCTTTTTTCAAAACCCTTTTCTGTTACAGAAGTTGTGCTGACTGCCTTTACTATATATGAAAATGCATTTTAATATACATAATAAACACTTTTCTCATTTATATATTGAGAACATTTGACATACCTTTGAGTAATCATCTGATAAAATCTCAAATGTAACCACTAGAGGAGAGAGCAAGAGAATTTTAAGTCAACTAAGTAAGCAAACTTATTTGCAAACATTGGCATAAATGCTGGAAACATTTACACTTACACTAATCTTTAGTCATGTAAGTATTCCCCACAGGTGTCAGTGCATAAGGCAGGCATTGTGATAAAATCTTTAATTATATACCTCCATTTGCAGAACAGCAAGTAGTTTTCTAAAGGTTTAGAAACATGTGAAACATCTTGTAATCTTTTTATCGTTCTTGTATAACTGACACGTTCCTCAACACAATGCTCAGCCATGTATTTTATTGGTGCTGGGAAGGTCAAATCAAATGGGTTTTGGTGAGTGTGTGGTCCAGGGAGCTCTGGTAATCCATCAAAAGTAATTAAAAATGACATGAATTTGGACATGTATGCATAAACTTGCACATGCAGTCCTTCTAAGGGGTCAGCACTTCCACAAAAAGAGTTCTAAGACTCAAAAGAATGACAAATGTGAAAGCTACTATCCATGCTGAATACTGTAACATATTGAACTTTGCCTAGTTTTAAATGAGCTGGGTTGGGAACATTAGAAAGCAGCTGCTTCAGTTAAATGGGTTCCATTTAAATGAGATAACTCATTTAAAGTTACCCAAAGTGACTCTATGCTATACTTCAAATTAAACATACTTCTGCAGTCTAGTAAGATGCCATTTCAAAAAAATTTACTTTAAGCTCTAATTACCAGCAAGCATTTACTATTACAATGACTCCTATTCTTTCCAAGTGGGTCTCACTCTTACCGTATCTTCTCTTCCCCAGTCCCTCTGAAACCCTGCCCCTGTTACTGTGTTGTAGCACTGATCCTTCACCCTACATGACTCTTTGTAGTCCTGAGGCAGAGGGTAACAATCCATCCCCATGCTCTACTACCCTTTTCCTGAGCTAACTCAGCAGTTCTCAACATATATTTCTCACAGCACTTTCACACATCAGTTAGATCAGTTCAGTTCTTCTGTAATGAATATGCTCATCCCATCATTGTTTTGGTCAACCCTGTATTCCAGTTTTCAGTCACCAGTCCTCTAAAAAAAATTAAAAAAAACAACCCCACACACAAACAAAGAAACAACAACAAGGCAAAAACCAAAAACAACCAAAAAACTCCCCCCAAACAAACAATGAAAAAACACCCATCATTCCTCAAACTCAGGCACCCTAAAAAACTCAGTCATGGCAACTCCTCCACACGTGTAACTGCCTGCTGATTCCCCCTTTCCCATTGCCTGGATGGCTTCTTGCTTTCTTCACCACAGTTGTTCTCCCTTCAAACTAGTAGGAAACAAGGTGTAGTTAGGGGCTTGGCCATGTTACTATCTATCCCTAAGTACATTGTTTCCAATAAAAACAAAAAATAACCCAAACCAAAGACACCAACAAACAAAATTCCCTCTCAGGGAATTCCCTTTATCCTGTAATTCATCTACTGAGCTTGGGCTCCAGAGAGAGAACAGAGCAACCACAGTGCATTCTCCTACCTTACTGCTTCACAGAAGGGGAAAAAAAGGGGATGTGGTCACCACACAGCCACTGCACTCATGTCATATTCTCCAAACAAAACACAGACTTCAGCCACATTCACCCTCCAAGCCCAGGGCTTACTGGCTTAGGGTAAATCTTACATTCCATACACTCCTTCAAGAGGGGAAAGAACTCTGAAGCAGGATGACAAGGGAAAAACACAGAGATAAAGACTAGGTGATGTTTTACCCTAGATTCCTGTGTTCTCCCAAAGCACACTATGTCCCCTCAGTACAGAAAGTGAAATTTGTACAAGTCCGACCTGAATTATATATGAAAGACATCTTGTATTAACAGCCATAGTTTATACTAACCTTCAGAATCTAAGCATCTTTCAAATTTCTGGGATAACTGATAGGTATCGAAACAGCGGACCCTTGGCTTGTAAGTTCCTGAAGGAATAATTTGACGTTTAATTAAAAAAAGGCAAAAAAATAGCATTAAACCATTTTTTAAAAAAATATAGTATCCTACATATACAGGTTTTACTGTGTTTCTACTATAAGTATTCTGATCTCCCAAAGCCTCTGTGACTAGAAAGTATGCCTCTTACTAAAACAATCTTATGGCCTGATTTCTGTCTTTGGTGGTTGAAAGCACCTGTTTCTATGGAGGTTCTTCTGATCACCAGATACAGCATACAGAATTTAATGACACCTTCCAGTAAGTCTGAGACCAAGGCTCCTTATGCTATTAACACCTACTAAAGTATTCATGTTTGGATCCTCCTTTGACAGGTACAAAATGCAGCATAATCCTCCATCCTATAAACCAATACTCAAACAATGATATTCAGAAGTTATTTAAAGCAATTTTATATATGTACAATAAAAATAATTGGAACTTAGTTTTCAATTGTTTTATAAACAGATTGGTATTATATTTGTGTTAGAAACCTTGGTGGCAGGGGAGTTGGACTAGATGACCTTCAAAGGTCCCTTCCAACTCAAATCATTCTATGTTTCCAAGAATTCTGTATTCTAAACAGAAATGTCCCACAGCACCACTATGAAGATAGCCCTTCTATCACATCGTAAATTTCCAACACTATGTTCAGTGCTGCATTTCAAAATGAACTCTTACCAATTCTACCTGAAATATCAAGTCATTCTGCACTCAAGATTTTCTAGGACTTTTGGCCTCTGCTACAGAGAGACACTTTGTTAACTCACCAACTGCCATAATATATTGTCCATCTCTTGATACCTTAATCTTTGTGCTAACTGTGGGCATTTCAAAGTCTTGAATAAGTTCGATTCTTCTACGAACGTCTACAAAGAAAAAAATTGTAAATTTAGCACAGTTGTATTAGTTGAAAAAACTATAATGGTTTCTTAAGGAAGCATGTTGACCTGATTGAATATAGGGAGTATCTTTTAAATATATTTTATCTTTTAAGATATTTTAACTAACACATTACAAGCAGATTAACAGCATGTTAACCCTGAGAAGCAGGGTAGCTCTGTGCCAAATAAATTACTATTCTGAGGTAACTATGCAACAGATTATTATATAATGTAGTGGCAAATATTCATCACGCATTTTACACAATTAATAGCTTGTATAATGCATTCTATCCCCTGTTAATTCTATGCATTTTTTTCTCAGTTAAGTTTCTTATACAACACATCCCATGATTCTATACAGTAATTTTTATTTTGTATGCCAAGTTTAGGCTAAAATTATTATATTTTCTCTCTAAAATTAGCATAGTATCACAGAGGACTTTATACTCTGACTTATCACAGGCTATACGTGGAATTCATGCATCATGTTTCTGTACAATTCACAACCCGCATATTTAATGTCTGAAATTTAAAATACCGTTGGAAATATTCTGTTTGCATAAAGCTATATAAGAAGGTGAAATAACTATTTGTAGCTTTAATTTTGGCATTTTTAGAGTATGAACTATGGATAACTTCCTTGTCTCAGTAAAGCATCTCCTCTGGACCTGCGTGCTGTGTATGTGCAGCAGCCGAGCACTGCCGAGGAGCCCGCGAGGGGAACACTCACCCACATCCTTCTTCTGTAAAGCTCTTTTCTTCCTGTCCGAAAGCCACTGCAAGCAAACACACACATCAGTCTTGAGCTCATTATTCATTCAGGAACCTGAGAACAATTTAAATTTTATCTAAGCATTTGAAGTGTAAGACACTTAGGGCGCTAATTCTTTTTTCTTGACTATTTTACAATTTCCACCGGTAAGTTTAACGATTTCACACCAAGAAAACTTACAAAGTCGTGCTGCTTAAGATTCTGTGGAACAATACAACACCCCTACAGTCAGAGCGCATTCACAGCGCACTTTCAGTTAAGCGAGCACGTGTGGCTGTGTTTGGGTAGCGCTCCCCGGCTCGGCGCACATGGCCGGGGGCGGCGGGGCCCGGGCTGGGCCCCAGCGCCAGCACCAGCGGGTCGAGCTCCCACTGCGGGCCAGGCCCGGCCCGACCGCGCTGTCCACGCCGCCCTCACCTCCGGAAGGCTCCTGCCGGCGCTCAGGCTGTAGATCTTCACCTCGTTGAGGCTGGAGACCTGCATGGCCGCGGCCGTGCCCGCCCCTTCCCGGGCACAGGGGAAGCGGAAGGCGGATCGCTTCCGCCGGCCCTGCCTGCAGCCGGCGGGGCGGGGCTGGCTTCTGCCCGGCCTCCGGCGGGGAGGCAGAAAGGGAAGCACAGCGAGCACAGGGCGAGAGCTGAGCTCTGCCGGTCCCGCAGCTCACAGCGAGCCTGATCCGATGCTGCGGCTTCCCCCGGCGCTCGCTGCCCGCGGGAGGAGCCCGGTCTNGCCGCTGTGGTGGTGGCGGGGAGGTGTCCCTCAGGCCGGCTGTAGTGGCGGCGAGGTGTCCGTCAGGCCGCTGTGGTGGTGGCAGGGAGGTGTCCCTCAGGCCGCTGTGGTGCCATCGGGGTGTCTGCCAGGCAGCTCATGGTGCCCGCCGGGTGTGCATCTCATAGATTGTGATGTCACTGGAGTGCCCATCAGGCGGGCCATGGTGCCACTGAGGTGTCGGTCAGGCAGGCTGTGGGCCCCTTACGGATGGTGTTCGTGGATAATCAGGAAGGCTGGAGTTGTTTGGCAGCCTTGGTGGAGAAGGTTAGTTTTCTCACCCTGTGGCAAACCGCGTCTGTTATCCAGTGAATCCAGGATGTGGCTGATCAGAACCTTCCACAAACCCACGCATTTTTATTGCTTTGTAGTATTACTGTTTAAAGAAGGAAAAAAAAAATCTGGGCCAGCTGAATCTCTTCCTTGGTAAATAAAGTTAATAAAGCGTGAGGAGCGGTGCAGCACAGCAGCCACTGGGTGTCTTGTGTGAGTGAGCTCGATCATGTCTAGGTTCTACTGTAAATAAATATTTAAAACTGAATTCACTTGTCCACTAATTCAGAATGTGCTGAGGAATCCAAGACATCCACAGGGAGTTGGTGTGACTTGAGATGTGCAGAAGGCCCCTGTTACCCTGGAACAGCAGCTGAAAGCCCAATAGGATGCTCCAGGGCATCTTAAAAGGCATTTGGCAGAGTTGGGAGGTCTGAACCTACAAAGAATTCCTAGAGGTACAACGACACTGGAGATTGTTACTGTCAGGAGAATTATGTGACTTTTTTTAGCTGAGACTGCCTGAGGATTCCTGAATCTCTTGTCTATTCCTTAGATATATTTAACCGACTGCAGTGCAAACAAAGAAGGGCAGAACCCAGAGGTGTTTTACTTCAAGTGTCTTAAAATTATTTTTTTATTCTTTGCAGTCAAATTTAGTTTTCATAAAAAGTTGAAGAATTCGAGCCTGGCCAGTCATTCATTTAAGACTTCTTAGAAAATTGAAGGGGAAAAGATCAACTAGTATGTGGACCATTAAAATTTTAATCCAGATAACTTAAGAGCAGCCAAATCTGCCTGTTACTACAGAGTTTATGTAGTAAATTTTTGTTGCATGTAGTAATGATATACTTCTAGATTTTTCCATTCAAATGAATATACATGAGCAGGTAGGTGAACTGACTATAATTAGGAGAGATACAGGATGCTTTCAGCAAAGAGCAAATCATATTACTTATTTTTTTCTTTCTTGTGTCAGAATTTGCTTTGTGCAGTATTGGTGGTGGACATGGTGGTGCAGTGTTCTGAATAGTGGTGATAATCAAACTGAATGTTACCTTTCCTGATTTTAATGACAAGTAGACAGGGCACCTGCAGGATGTATGTACATATGATTATGTTAAGGACGAGCTGTCAGGTACATTCACATTTCATGTTCAGTATATAAAAGCAGTTCTTCAAGAAGGTTCTGCTGCACTTGACATACACAGTAAATAATCAGTATTCCAATATTGTTTAACATGATTAAGAAATAATTACACAGCTAAGAAATTATGGTAAGTAGTTTTTACACTGATATTAAAGGTACACAGAAAAATGTTTTAATTTAAATAATATTGTGTTACCCATTATCAAATTATTTAGGAGGTCCTTCTCTTTGACTATAATTTTAAATATATTGCTGCAATAATAGCAAAACGCACAGGGTTGGAAAGTAGGGTTTAAAAGATTCTTTTTAAGCAGAGGGGAAAACACCCCACACATTACTAGAAGACTAAACAGGTAATGCTCATAATAGCTGTATAATTTGTTTTAAGAAAACTTCAGCTCTGTTGCTGCTGTTTTGCAAGCATAAAACACGCTTTTCCTCTAGTATCAGTTCATAATTGTCTAGGTAATTAACTTTGGCTATCTGTTTGAGAAGGTTGTCTTGGGAAATACTTCAAGTAGGCTATTTCAGGACTCTTAATGACTGTTTGGAGGCAGAGTTTTGCTCCTTAGTGTAACATCTGAATAAGTACTCCTAAATACAGAGAGAGGCAGAGTCACAGGGAAGTTCATTGCCTTGATGGATCAAAGAGAACAGAGAGACACGTGATGATCATAAGGGAATTAGACAGCTCTGGGATCACATGGCACCACATGCAGGGCCAGCTGGGGAAATGGCAGGGGAGACATGAGCTATCAGAGCTGTGTTACCACCAGACTGCAGAACACTCTCCTTGTCCCACAGCATGTGGTGCTGCACGCTCCTCCCCCTCCACTGCTGCTTCATCCAGCCTAAAACATATGTAATGGGGTAAAAAATAAAGATTAAAAGGTTGCAATAAAACCAGAAAATATGATAATAGAAGACATTCAACAGGACATTGCTTAGGCATTAACATTGTGTCTAACTGATAATTTTCTATTAAAACAATAAGTAGCATAATATTTTTCACTTTAGTACTAGTAATGAAAAAAAATGTTTCCATATTAAAAAAAGAGAAAAGTTGCATTGCTGCTATAAAAAATGTTTAGAAAGGAAAAACATATATTGTAGAATCCAGAAATCCAACAACCCTTAGCTTGGATTTTACCTTATTTGTTATAACATGTATGTGTACAGAAGCATCCTCAAAATCTAGCACCACTGCAGAAAGAAACATTTCTCATCTGTTAAGACTAGTGTCAGCTTACACAGTTCTAAATTTAAGAAGCTTACGGGAATGTAACACATCTAAAATGAATCATGCAGAGTGTTTCCATGGCTTGAGACTGCAGCAAGGATCCAGTGAAAACTCTACTTGGTTTGAGGTGGGAAAGAACTGCCCTGAATCCAGGTGATGAGGTTTACTGTACCTTTCAGATCATTAGTCTGTGGGTAGATATATAATGTACATACTCGAACATCAGTTAATACTGTTTCATTATTAAAATGTATAGTCTAAAGAAACAAACAAAAAAGGAAGATAAGACAATAATCACAGTTTCTATGAAGACTATTTCACACATCTATATGTTCTTTTGGGGGAATTTTTTGGCTTTCTGGAAAGCCCTTTGTTGTTCCCTAGGGGACACTATGATTGAGAAGAATTAGAATTATAGCAGTTATGAGCACTAAATGTTTAATCAGCCTAGAAAGGAAAAAGAATAAACCCTAAATGCCACCCAAGGAGTGGTTATTTCAGATACAAATCTCAGTGTGTTTTTTTGGAGAGCTTTCAGTAGATTCCCCTCCACACAGGTATTGCTTTTTTATATATCACTAAAAGTGTTAAGCAAAAGAAGATGAATCATCGGCTAACCTAGAGTCTGTAAATTTAGAGCCTAAGATCTTGACCTGCATGTTAGCGACCTAAAGCATGATTTACATGCAATGATTCAGCTTGTCCTGGATCAGATACTTCTACCTAGTGCTGAAGATACTTAAACTCATTAGAGGTCTTCATTTAAGGTTCTTGGAAATGTCAAGAGCTCTGCTTCTGTGCATGACTAGACCTGCCTGGCCCCAGCATCTCTCTGTTTACAACAGAGTCATGTGGAAAACCAAGAGCATCCTTCAGTTTAATTTCTTGTCGGGCTTCATTTACACTTGATACATAGAAACATGAAAAAAATGCACTGTCTTTTGAAGAAATTAAGCCCCTAGTCATAGGAGAGATTACCTAAATGCTATATGACTGTATAGGGATTTAGACCACTCAGTTGGAGGATGAGAACTGGATAACCCCTTGTGAGGAGGTTTGCTTCCTACTTGCAGATGCCTGTCAGAGGCAGGTATGAGTGTTAGGACATTTGCTTCCTTCAGAACGTGGCTGCATTAGACGGCTCTCGAGAAAATTCCTCCACACAACCTATGAAACACTCCCAGTGTCTTAAGGCACCATAACACAGGCTCAAGACTTGGTAAGGGCTAAAAGGCACAGCTATATCTGAAGGAAGAATCATTACTAGGGGTGAAAACATCACTACCTCACAGACTCCTGCACCGCATATTTGTTAAATAAAGTTCCCAGGGAAGTCCCAGAAACAAGAGTTTCCTAGAAGTTTCTTTAATTATTCCAAAACCTTCAGACTTCCTACAGGTAGTGTTTAATAAAAGCAAATGGCCTCTTCATGATTCGTACCACTTTAAAAAACAGCAAAAAGACGGAAAGCTGCCAGAGTCAGAGCTGTGACAGAGCACCAAGCGCAGCACCCACTGTGCTCTGGGAGGGAGCTCTGACCCCATCGCACCCATCCGTGGACCCAGCGGCCGCTCCGCTCCGCCCCGACCCTGCCCCGGCCGCCTCCGAGCGTGTCGGCGCCCGCCCCGCCGGGAGCAGCCGGGAGCGGCGGGCACAGGGAGCAGCGCGGGCAGGTGAGGCAGCGGGCAGGGACCCGGCATCCCCCACATCCCCCACACCCGCGCTGGCAGCGCTCGGTGCCGACGGGCGATGCCACACCTGCCCAGTCCCGGGCACCGGAGAGCGAGGGCGTGTGTCGGGGTGCTCCGGGGGAGACCTTGGGAGAGACGGGGATTGCGGTGCGGTGCCTGCTGCTCGCTCTCCTGCCCTCAGCTGTTCGTTTCACATCGCAGTAATTGTCTCCCTCGGATTCTCGCAGCTGTTCTATGTTGTTCTGACGATACTGTTTCTGTACACCAGGACTTACCTCCCTCCAGCTCCTTCCTATCGAGTCTGGGAAGGAAAAACACTGGGGACAGCAATATTCTGTTCTTGCCAGTGGCATCTTTTGCAGCCTTTATGTTCAGCAGAAGTCTTGCTTTCAATTTTCCCTAGAAATGTCCAACAATTTGAGAATTAATATTTATCAAGCTGAAATGCTTTATTACATTTGATGTGGTTTGGTGAAGCTCCTGGACTCCCCAGTGGAGATTGGACTTACAGTGGAAGGCAAATGGAACAGGCTGAGAGGGTAAAGGGGAGGAGGAAGCTTTATTTCTTCGTTCAGAAACTGGATGGAACAACCCTGAGAAAGAAGGAACAGCCACACTTTTTCCGTGACATTCTGGGGAGGTCATGTTCCATTTCAGCCCGAGACATAGGATTGACTCACTCTCCTGGTGTTTCTGAGAAAAAAAAGTAATCAGTGATCTGTTCTAACTCTTTTCTGTTCTTAGGGAAGAGCACATTTTGTGTGGTGCTTTTTTAGCCACTTACCTGCTTTGAGTTTCTACAGCGACCAGGAGTGGAAGGGAAAATATTAAATCATGTCGGAGTTCTGGCTAATTTCTGCCCCAGGAGATAAAACAAATCTGCAGGCATGGGAAAGAATGAACACAGTGACATCCAAATCCAACCTGTCCAGCAACAGCAAATTCCATATTCCAGACTTAAAGGTAAGTGAGGAAGGAGTTTGTGTATGGACAATAGAGCAGCATTAGACAGGGCTAAAGACTTTTGGAATAACTGTTAGATTTATCCTTTGGGATAAATATGGGATTTATCTTTTACAATAATATGCAGAGAGTAGAAGAAGATTGTGGTTGGGGAATGAGTTGTGTTCAGTCAACTGAAAATTGATCAGAGAGAAATAAGTCATTGTTCTTGAATCTGACCTTCACATTGGAGGAGTACATGTGTCAGGATTGAAAATGAGATAAGTTAAATAACTAACCTCTTGCAGTCCTTGTACAATTTGCTTCTAGTCATGAAAGTCATGCAGCACTCTACATCATGAGTTGTTAATGCAAAGGGAGTAGCTAACTATCTAGAACCATGGCATAAGACTTCTGACAGAGGCAACAGTGCTACAATCCACATTTCCCCATGAAAAATGGATGTGTGTGTTTATTGAGCTGCATTATCCAGCTTCATAATATCATATAAATACAAAAAGTATTAATCCATGATTTTTCAAATTATTTTATGAGATCTGCACTTTTATTTTCAATGGTGGCTTTGAAAAAGACAAAATATGCTGCATTAAAGTCAATAGAGCTACCACAGATGTAGAATTTAATTCCTGGGGGAGTTGTCATCACCCATCACTTAACAGTGCTACTCTTAGTGCATCCAGAATCTGCCTTTAACCCAAACAGATTGTTAACAGTTATAACTTGAGCTCTTCCAATTACATAAGGATGCAAGTAACAGGGGAGTATGGCCTGTTCTCAAGTAATAGCCTGCTGAATTGTCACACGAATGTTTCAGATTGGGAACGTTGCTTTTTGCATGTACACCTGAGATTGCTAGGATTTTTACCATCTATGGACCTTACCCACCCAGTGGTTGTGTGAGTCTGCTTGTGCTAAAGGAAATAAAGCATTTGGAGTATCTAGACACTTACTCATATTCTGCTATTTGTTCTACATAAAATTTGGTTCTTCTCCCTTCATAATGTTGAGCTGGCAACAATACAAGAAGAGGTTTAGCCATATACTGCAATGCCATAAATATGGGGTTCCGACTGTGACAAAGTCATAGAAAAATCAGATTTTGGCCAGAAGTGGCTTTATGAGAGACTTAATCTTTGATAGTACCAAAGAACTCAGAGAGAAAGCCCCTTTTGAATAGCTGCTGCTTTTCTTGTTTCAGTACATCTGACTTGTTTGTATGTGTGCATTATTTGCGTGCATTTCTAGTCATTATTTTATCAGGTTAAAGACTATTCTATGCAGCTTAATGATACAGGATGAAATGAAAACAGGAAGACAGTGATGTGTGATCTTGAGACTACACATACTTTTTTTCCTTTATCGGAAAAGGCTTTTTCTGCCCTAGGTCTTGGGTAAAGGAATTGCTACTATTTTCCACGAAGTAAATAAAGTTCAGCCAAACTATTAAATTCACAAGTGTTAAGCACAAGTCAATCTCCTTAAGGCTGTGCCAACAGAAGCCTTAGACAGAGTTGTGCATCTTTCACCTACTTCTCATCTTTTGCGCAGGTGGGGACACTGGATGCTCTTGTTGGTCTGTCAGATGAGTTGGGAAAACTTGATAGCTTTGCTGAAAGGTAAAATAGACCTTATTTACTACCTACAAATGAGAAACAGACATTGTTTTTATAGGACGGTATGTCCTTGTGTTCACCTCAGTCTGACTCAGTTCAACCTGGACTACAACTGGACTGAAGCTGAAATGCTTTGTTTAACCCTTGTGTTGATTGTCATGGAGTCATCACAAAGAAATGATCATTCCTTACAACTTAGCTGAATCAAGTCCATGATAATTTTCTCTGCACAGCCATTTGAGTGGCAGTGCTAGGGAAGCTGTTTCTCAAAAGAAAACTGCTTAAAAAGGTGGAGCTCTTTATTTGGTTTTTAAGAACATCCTTTCCCCCATCCAGAAACTTAATGAACCATCATTTAGAGAATATGAAGTCCTTTCTGACCTTGTTTTCACTGAATATTTCTTTTGAGCCTTCTGTCCCTTTCCATCCAGATATAGGAGTTCTAAGGATTAAGTTATTTTGAATGAAGTCCAAATCTCTCCCTCTCAGGCTTTTAAACAACTTGAAAACCAGTTTACTCGCATTGTATCAAACCTACTCAAGCAAAGACTCACATGATCTCCGTGCTGACCCTTGCCAAGTTTGCTCTTTGGACCATACTGACCTGGGTGTACAAAGAAAGCTGAGAAAATGTCAGGTTGTTAGATACTTCGTGGCACAAAGTAGACTTTGAGGCAATGCAAGTATAAGCTGCTGGGTTTTTCTGGTTTGTTCTGCTCTTGGCTTTGGAAGCATACAACTATGAACAGATGTATCTTGGTCACAGAGGCATGGTTAGCTCTGGAGTTTTTAGCCCTTTTTTTTCCCGGTCTGGACTGGTGAGTATTTACTTATCTAAGTATGCTCAATCCTTTCATAGGTTTTTGCCTGGCAGTTGCAAACACATACAGAAGCCCTGAATAAACTACATCTAGGGTAGGCTGTTAGGTGAATGTAGGTCTGCTATAACACATTTCTCCATAGATTTTTTTGTTTTGTTTTAACTCTACTGGTGCTACATGAGGTCAGTATTAAGATGATTGCACTTGATCACTCTGGATTGCACACAACCTTGATGATTTTAGAATCGTAGAATATGTTTCATATCTCTGGTTTGAAGAGACCCGTAAGGATCATTGAGTCCAACAACCTGCACCTCACAGGAATACCTAAAACTAAAGCATATTTCTTTTCCAGGATTTTTAGCAGGACAGAACAATTAATCAATAAGATCATCTCCACAGTGACTCTTCCAAAAATACTGCCCCTTATTCTTGGTAAACATGTTTGGGCCTCTTGTTAATCCTGCAGAGATTCTTCAGGAAATGGGAATAGGGGCAAATCTGGGAAGAGACAGTGTCAATACCTACTAACTGTTCTAATGGAAGATCTCTGGTCAGGGTATCAGATAGGCAAGTAACAATGTGATCTGAATTTGAGGGCTGCCAAAAATCACCCAGAAGTGATTTTTCAGAAGAGCTTAACTAATTCCCAGTTATGTGAATAATTAGAGCTTCTGAGAAGCCAACTGCAGAATCCATGTAAGATCATGGGCAGTGGTAAGTGAAATGTCAGTAGGAGCTCCCTGGGCTCACAGACTCCCCCTGTTATCTTTGTCTTAACTTGCCAGCACCGTGCAGCTCCCTGTTCATGCTCAATGCCACTGTAGCCTGCTATTTTTTTCTTTAATGCCACTAATGACTCTTAGCTTAGGATGTAATATAGGCACCAAGCAAAGCGATCAGTGAGGCCCTTTCACTGTAATCTGCAAAGGCTAGGACTCCTCATATTTGTCCCATTTACCTATTAAGATAGGTAACCAAGAAGGCTCAACAAGATTTAAAAATAAGAAGGATGTGTTGAAAAATAAGGATAATACATTAGAGTAGTAACAGAGAATACTCAACACAGATTCATCAACTCAACAGAATAATCAAATGTATTAGCAGATTGAGTCCCACAAGGACATACACGAGCATTTTACATTATAAAAATGCCTAAGGTTTTATGTCTAAATTGTGATTCAAGGGTTAAAATGCCAAGCACTCACACTTGGTTGAAGTAAGTGGGATCCAGAGGGTTACAAGGCTATTCAGATGACCTGAGCATTTATGTTCCTGCTCCTCTGAAAGAGCTGCCTGCTGAACTGTTGCTGGATAAACACAGCTGCCAGTAAAGCCAGGCAGTGCAAACCTGTCAGCGCTGCCTCCTGCCAGGACAGCAGAGAAGGGGCAAGAGCTTGCAGGAGCTATTGTTTCCACATACTTTTATTATTTATTTAAGCAGAGAGGAAGAGTGTTTTTCCATGTCACCCTGTGGTAGCATGGAGCTCTCTCATATTGACAATCCCCTGGTTCACTCTTAACTGGAGGTTCTCCCTAGTCCTTGGTCAGCAGTGCATTTGGCAGTGGCCTCAGATTGCAGGACTTCTGCTCCCTGTAGTGTTTTGGAGGCCTGGCTGGTAGCACCCTTTCATCTTCAGTATCACTTAAAGGCTGTTAAGACTTTTTGTTTGTTTGTTTGTTCTTTTGGATGGTAATGATATTGCAGCAGTTGCAGAAACAAAATGTGAGTCTTTCAAGACATAATGAATTATTCTCTTCATGGGTTTTTATGGCTGCTTCTTGAGGCAATTTAGCTGATATCTTCTCCTTTGATAATGCATCATTTGATCATGATATTTGCTCAAGGTGGGTTTCATCTCATCTAAAGGCAGAGGTTCAAGGGTTGGCTGTGACAGCTGCTTACTGATGGATGTCAGTATAGTCAGTGGGACTCCAGCAGGGGTCTGATTCCTCTTACTTGCCTCAGACATCAGTGGTGTGAGGAGTGTGTGTTCTGTCTTTGCATGGGAGATGTTCTGGATGAGTGAATCCCACCTGCATTTCACAGGATGCAAGGCAAGGCACAGAGACTAAGGCAGGACAGGAGAACATTTTTCTGGCCCAGTGCATTACATGCATTGTGGTTTATCCTGCTGCAGGGACCACGGGATGTGGGGCAGGAAGGGAGCTAAGCCTTGCCTGGGCAGCTGGGACTGACAGGTGCATAAGAGCACACACCTGTCCCACTGTCTATACCTATACAGAGAGGCCAGGGCTAACAGTCTTTCACCTGTCAGGGTAGCTGCCAGCTGTACTCAATGAAACAGTAACAAAAATAACATTGGAAAAGCTCCTGGTTTATACACTTCCCTGTGTACTGCTTTTTCCATAAGATCTTTAGGCTCCTGCTATACTGGTCTTATAACTATTGTCTTGTTCTAAATTCCTTTGTGCTCCCTGAGTATCATGAAGGAGACAAAAACCTGCTGTATCTACAAGCTGATATTTTCAGAAGTGCTTGGCAGTGTCACAACTAACAGGGAACATTTGTCTGGATACCTCAAACTGCCCCCAGCTTGAGTGTGGGCAACATGTACTGTACTCCAGCAACTATCAGCTGGTACCGGGTACCTAAGGGGCTGCAGCCAGATAGTAAAAAACTGCAGCAGCTCTGTGAGAGGGATGAGAACTGGAGCACAATGGTGTAGATTCCTCCTTCAGGAGCTCTGAACTGCGTCTGTTCAGCGTCATGAGAAGAATGGTATGGGTTGGAAGGGTTCTTTAAAGATCACCTAGTTCAGACTGCCCTGCCATGGGCAGGGACACCTTCCACTAGACCAGGTTGCTCAAAGTGCCATCCAACCTGGCCTTGAATGCTTCCAGTGATGGGGCATCCACAGCTTCTCTGTGCAACCTGTTTCAGTGCCTCATCACCCTCCCAGTAAAGAATTTCTTCCTTTGTGTCCAGGCTAAATCTACTCTCAATTTAAAACTGTAGCCTCTTGTCCTGTTACGGCTGGTGCTGGTAAAAAGCCTTTCTCCAACTTTCTTATAAGCCCCCTTTATATACTGAAAGGTTGCAATAAGATCTTCTCTTCTTCAGACTCAATGGTTCCAAACACCACAAATTCTGCTTCATTCTTGGCAGCATTTGCAATCTCAGATTTTTCCTCCCTGTCACAGGACTGGAAAACCTTTCCTAAGACTGTAAGTTTTTTCACAGGGTTAGAGATAGATGTAGCTGCTTTGTAGTACATGAAAGAAATCCTTTTCTCTGATGTTTTCCTGGTATCTGTACCTGGCCCAAAGTCCCTTTCCTGAGCTCTTGAAAACTGCAGGATGTCACAAGACACATTGTCTAAACACTGTAGGTGCCCTTTCAGTCTCCAGCTCATCTGCAGCTGTAGTAGTTTCCACTCAGTAGGGAAAGAAAGGGATAAGAAACCTGCCATTACACTGCCTATCACTGTGCCAGGAATTATGGTCATTTCATGTCTCTGCCGGTTTTGTGATCAGGCAGTTACTTTGTAGCTGCTGCTTTTTTTCACAAGGTGTAGTCAACCTGGATCACTTAGGGAATTGAAGGCCAAAGTCTGTGAATATCTCTGAGTGCAGAAGCATACTTGAACAGTTGTAAAGTCTCTTAGCCTGTGTGAGACAGGCACTTTGGTTAGAGACAGAGGGAATCTACTGCTGGAGGGACATGATCAATCCATTGTTTTAAATAAGCAAAGAATAAGTAACTGTGTGGAGACAATATTCTCCAGGAGGGGCTCTGTTCAAATCACTACTCTGAATCAGGCAGAAGAATTTGAATCTAATTCTTCCATACAAAATGGGAGAACCATGCTAAAGAGAAGAGAGAAAGAGTCCCCTAAAGAAGAAGGAAATTCTCCCTGTCAAACAAGAGAACACTGCCATTTACCCCCTAGTATTTTATAGGAACCTTCTCTCAGCAAGCCCTAAGAGTTTCTTTAGCATCCTATGGATTTTTGCTCCATGTTGTCTGTATGTAGCCTTCTGTTCCTTCATCACCTTTGGGGTTTTAAATATGGGTTTCTTGCCTTCTGGTTTCTGCTATGAGTATGATGAATGTATAGAAGACTGAGCCTTGATCTTCTGGAAGTCTAGAGCACTGGGTAAATGAAAATACCTATGTTTTTGCAGAGATCAATGTATTTAAGAGATAAGACATTTAGTTCTGCAATTTGTCATAGATTGTTTATCATAATTTGAATTGCAAATTAACCTGCCTTGCTCCAGGTGTTTTGTTTGGGCATCTCTGTTTATCAGATCATTGTGATAACTGTTTTATAATAATTTTATTTCTTCACTAACAAAGTTTCTCTTCTTACACTTAAGCATAATAAAGAAAATAGCCCAGTACATAGGAGAAGTTATGGAGGACTCAAAAGATAAAGTCCAAGAAAATCTTCTGGCCAATGGAGGTGGGTCCTATGAATGTGGAGTTTTTTATGCATTGATGCTGCCGTTATTTGCCTCAGAATATGAATAGGTAGAATTGAAACCCTCACATTTCAGAAAGGATAGCCATCAGCAACATTTTGTAACAACTAATCTAGCCTGCTCCCATTTTTCTCAAAGTTAGCAGAAGCTAACTTTGGAGTGAAAAGGAAATTGGGAGACATCCTCCTTCACTCCTAAAATGACCTAGCACATTTCTATGCCCTGCCTGGGCTTGATCCCTTATGGGCACCCAAATCTCATTCTGTATGGCTGTGTGACATCTGTCAGTGATCTGTTACTGATTTGCATTCCCTAGCTATCCAGAAAAAGTACAACAAAATTGTATGTATTATACATGCTAATTACAAACTTGTAGAATGAATAAATTAAGAGTGCACAGTCCATCACCCTTTGACTGTCTGCAGTGTTGTCCTACAGACCTGTATGGGTAGAGCATGGGGAGGACGTTCTTTTAGAAATGTCCTTGGATGACGTAAAATTGACGTGATGAATGCAACTGTTTAAGAAATACAATAATCCCACTTACTGTGTTTCAGGGCTAAAGGATAAAATGAAATGTCTCAAAAGTATGTGGAGGACTGATGATTGTGGTGTTGTTACGTGCATGCATTTGTGTGTATTAGTGGTAGACACAAGTCTTGATCTGGTTGTAGAGATACAGTGATCAGGTTACGATGGATTTCTCAAGTAACAACCTCGTAGCTTGATCACGATATCCCTATGACTTGAGAAACAACAGGTTTCATTAATTTCCTGTTTCTCCTTTTTACACCATTTTGCTTTGCTATCAGCTCACATATGTTGTATTAGAAAGATATGGAAATTACTTGTCTGTTACTAATTTCTCTCCTCTGTCTGGGTTTGGTCATCCAAATAAATCATGTTAAATTAGGACATTGACCTTTCCAACATTATTGACTGCATCTTAAAAAATGAAGTCAGCTTTAGTATATGAGGATTCCCCTAGCATCTTCTAGTGTCAGTCTTCATAAGAAGTAGCAACTTTGCTGCACCAATTCTTCCTCCTCCTTCCTTTTTGATTAGCAAAAGGACTCTGAAGTCCTTTTGGACATCCTTGAGTTTGTGAACTCAAGGACTTCCTTGAGGTTATAAAATCAGAAACAAAATTATAAGAAATGATTTCTTGCTGCATGGTCCTGTTTCAGACTATTAGACCATCCCAACTCAAACTTGCTTTTAAGTTACACTGATTTTAGCTCAGTTGTATATGATCCTGATACCAGTTTGGTGGTGACTTGTGTCTAAATTTTTGTTATATTTGTATGAAGAAAAATGCAACATACTAAAATACAGCACTTTTAGTTATGTGAGCAGATACACACCCTGAGTTTTCCTGTTGGCAACAGTTGAAAGCCGCCACATGGAAATATCTCTCTTTGGAGGGAAATGTATGTTTGTGTAATAAAGAAAATTATAACAGCATAAGCAAGCTTTCTTGCTTATGACAGAATAAAAATATGAAATGTAAGTAAACGTTTTCTTCAAAGATCCATACCAAATTCTCTTCCATTTATGGTAATGTTAAACCCAAATGAATTTTAAAATTTGGTAAGTGGTGGAATAACTCCATTCTTTGTAGTGAGTGCAAAACAAAGTGTAGTAGGAAGCATAACAATTTAGAAGAATTAAGTATTTTGAAGGGAAAATGTTCAACATTGCCTCTTAGAGCTGGGTGTGTAAATTAGAGTTATGAGAGATTCAGGCTGTAGGGTTCCTGAGAAGCTGTGAGCTGTTAGGAATCGTCTCTCCTGGGTGGGCAGCTATGTGAAGTCTTTTAGAAGTGACTTGACAGTTTCCATGAATAAGGGGTGCCATTCCACGAGCATCAGGGTTGTGGGACTGCTTGGCATTTTAAGCTCAGCTCTGCTAGTGCACTCACATTAGTTTGTGCCATCCCCAAGATCAGGCTGCTAAACTAACCTGCACCAGTGCCAGAGCACTGCTCAGGAGTGAGCTTGAAAAACTGGGCTGAGAACTCATACCGTGTTTAACTGTCCAACATCTGGATTCTGCTGAGATTCAAGGAATGTGAGTATAGAAAGGGCACGTGAAGTTCTTCAGGGAACTTTTATAATTCATCAGCTATAAGTAAGTCTGTCTTTAAAGAACCTGTGAATAAAGTGTTCCTCTGCACAACCTGGTAACACTGCACTCTTTGCAGGTTTCATACCCACTGAATTTAGCAAAGCCTAAGCATGCAAGCTTAGAAGAGAGGCAGTAGAATGAAAGCCTTGTGCTGTGTACCCTGTGCTGAAAATGCTGTGTGATCTTTGCTGCTGAAGTATTTTTGACCTCTCTGCCTTCCCCAGAGAGACCATGAGCAAGTACTGATGGAGAACAGTGCGTGTGGGAGCTGTGCCATAGCCTTTCCTGCCTTCTTCAGTTCTTCCTCTTTTCTGCATCCTCTGTATGCAGGAGAATTTGCTCGTTCCTGAGTCACATTAGCAGGAAGAGTTGGATCTTTGCCTTGTGGCTCCTGTCCATTGGATGTGGGGTACACTGACAAAGATGTGGTTTTAGGAAGAGGGGGAGAACACCACTGCGTCAGTGCTCTGTGCCTTCCAGGCAGTTTATCCCTTGCTAAGAAACCTGTTCCCTTCTAACATAAGACTTTCCATGCTTTGGAAATCTAATAGGGTAAACTGACTCTGTTGTGGGGTGAGAGAAGCCCATGGAAAGGATAGTGCTCTCCTGCCAAGGGTATTCAGTATCACACGAAAGAGGGTAGTACCCTCAGCCTGGTAATGTGGCAATTACTCAATTTGTCACATTACTTCTCATGATCTTGGTTCATAAAATTTACCACTCACCGTCCAAGTCCAGCCCACAAGAAATTGTGCTCAAACCTTGCCATAGGACTGAATTCACTCCCTGGATAAGGCAACAAAGAGCACTGAAGGGCCACAGTATGTATATCCTTTTACTTGGCTTATTTTGAACTTATTTTCTCCTTACTGTCTCAGTGCAACTTCCCAGATGTTCTCCATATTTACCCTTCTGCTCTGAAAGGAACCCCACCCTTCAGATGGCAGTGCCTCTGGCCTCTTTGTCTAGGCTTTAAGACCTTGTGCCTGCTGCCTTCCCCTTGCCTTCCTAATCCTTAAGGGGGCAGTCCCAGCTCCTCTGCTTGTTGTGGCAGGATGCATGACTTTACTTAATCCTATAAAGCTGTGCAAGAACACTGTAGTGGTGTGTCAGCATCCAAAGGGCTCTCAGGACTCAGGCAAAGAGCTGTTTGATTTCATGAGCTGCTGGAGAATTCTGTATTTGGTACCATAATGTACTAAACCTTACTGTTTCCTAACATCAAGGAGCCTTGATCTTCAAGCAGTGGAACAGGATGATCCTGTCCTAGGAGCTGGATGCTGTCTGTGTCATCTCCTCTTGATTCTGGGAAGAAGCCATGGCTCCCCATGGTCCAAGGGTGCCTTGTTTTGAGGGTTGCATGCACAGGGCCTTGCTGTGAATTTCCGTTGTTGGATGCTGTGACTGGATTTACCAAGTTATATAAGTACCCTATAGCTTTGTGTGAGATGGGATCTATGTGCACAAAGTCAATGAGGAATTCCTCATCTCAGCTGAATTTGTTTAATTTCTAGTGAGTGCTTGACAGTCCTAGAGAAGTGACACCCACTATGCTCTTAATACATTTGATCAAACACTCAACCACCCTGACTATTACTGCTGGTCCTGGCCACTAAGTGTTTTTCTGATAGCTCTTGCTGGGATTAAAGTCAGGCATATTACAGAAATCAAGATTGAGATTACACAGAACTGTTTCTACAGTGAAGAAGAATGGCTCTGCATTGGTGTGTCCTGCTGATACAGATAATTTTACACTTTTTCTATACTGTCAGGTGTAAAGGAAGTAAAGATTTCTGATTCAACTTTAAGTTTGGGGATGTTTAGAAAGATGATTAAATTGTGCATATGATCTGTGTGGATTTGATCTAGATCAAATCTCTATAAGAATTCAGGGGTGTGCTTCTGGTTCACTCCTGTCTCTAAAGTTAATCAAAGTTATGCCTAAGCTATAGCTGGGGACTACTACCCAAACTTTGACTGGCTGTCTGATACACTACCTGCTTTCATGCATCTCTTTGCATTTTCAGTTGACCTAATTAGCTACTTGACACGGTTTGAGTGGGACATGGCCAAATATCCCATAAAGCAGCCGCTGAAGAATATATCAGAAGCATTAGCAAAGGTAAATTGCACTTCAATCTTAAGATGTCAGTATGGGGAAGCATGTCTTTTAGCAGGTTGTGGTCCCTTCTCCCATGGCAGTCAATGGGAGCTTTGTCTTTGGTTTGGCCAGGAACAAGCTCAGAAGCACACACTTTATACTGGAGCAGTTGATATAATTTTAATTTCTACTGCAATTATAACGATAAATATATTGAAATCTATCCAGTCTGGAAGTATATGGCACTTTATCAGATTTACTAGAGTACATTGATATGTTTTCCACACTGTAATCCCCTTCATTGTAATTATTTTTTTTACAATACCATATTATTCTCCCTTTTTGAGTTTTTTTTTTTGAGAAATTGTTGGTCTGACATTAAATTAAATTAAATGCCTGCAGGCTGGATGAATTATTTATACCGTCAATTCATTCAGAAAGGTGTGATGTGTTGTTCAATTTAGGTAACAAATGAAACCATGAACTTGCTCCTTAGGTACAGCTCTGGCACACAAACAGCAACAGCTGACTGAATCCTCCTTCTTGCAGAGGCCTTTGCCACAGGGGAGCTCTGACACTGACTCCCCCTTGGCCACAATCTGAGGGGTTTTAGGGGGCTGACAGCTATGTCCTTGTGTTAAGGTGCAGTGGTAGTGGGACAGAGGTGAGAATAAGGCCTCAAGCACTGCATTGACTTACTTTTTTCACTTTGTTTTAGCAAGTGACTCAGATAGAAACAGACCTAAAGGCCCGATCAGCTGCCTACAACAACATTAAAGGAAATTTGCAAAACCTGGAGAAAAAAACCATGTAAGTATTTTGAATCGGTGATGCTGCATGGCTGAACAGACAGTGTGAGCCCACACCCATTGCTGTGCAGTGGACCATGCACGTTCCTGCTGGTGCGAAAACTTTTCAGGCTTTAGGACATGCTAAGCACCTACAGACACAACAAAGGTCAGTCATAGGAGAGCTGGTGTAACGAGTGCATCTCAAAATCACCTCGGGGGAGTGCAGTTCCTAACAGGATTTTATTGGCAGCATGAGTAGACAGTCAAACACAAGAATAGAGCCAAAGAGCCAAACCTAATGCATTGTTTTGTTCTAATGGGACTTCAAGGAGTCAGAAATGAGTGGTGTCAGCTGATGGATTCCTTTGCCAGACAGAGTTGTGTCCTGTGTTCTGAACAGCATTTGCAGAGCTCCCATAGGAAACACCTTTGTCTTGCTTGTTCCCTCACCTCACCAGTATCCCACTTATATTTTTCTTTTCTGTGTTTCATTCTGTTGGTTCAGGTAATCCACTGTTCGGGCTTCCCAAATGTTCTCTCTCCTGTCTGCATCTGCTTATGGTCTTTACCTATGTCAGTGCTGCTACCTGGGTTTTTTCCTAGGCTATCATTGGGGAAAATGGTAAAATCCAGTAAGTAGTAAATTTAAAGCAACTTAGAGGATGCTGTACAAGCCCTCACCAAACCCATGGTCATATATGCCACTGTTCCGTACTCAGGATCTGGGCACAGGACACAGGTCCTTGCCCTCCTGACACTGCAGCCAGCCAGGCTGGCAGCCTGCTGGCCAGGCCTCCAGCAAGCTGATGAGGGAGAAGAACAGACCTCGTGGTCAAGCCCTATCTTCCTCTCACCTTTAAATGTTGACAGCTCTTGTGTCTACTAGTGCCAGATAGCTTGGGTTGAGCAAACACCTAATAAGTTACTGGCCAGTTAATTAATATTTAGCAACTACTGGTTTAGGTCCTTCTGCCCAGTGACAGGGAGGGCAATTCCTTTCTTCTCATACACACCTAATACCTTCCAGCCATGCCCAGTCAGCCCTGGCCGTCTCCATCTCCTAGAAATTAAAGTGATCAAGTGGGCTTAGTCTGTGAAGACCTCCTGCAGGTCCCACCTGTGCATGAGACTGCTGCTTTTGCTCCCCTGCAGGAGATATCTAAGTGTGCTTGTCCATGGCTTGCCAGCCTTGGTTTAATGGCTCAGGTCTGTACTGACATGGCTTACTCTGCCTGAAGCCTGTCACACAAGCATTTCAGCTCCTGAGAAAGCGGGTGTCTGCCACAAGAAGTGGCAATGACTGGGAGCAGATGTGCACTTCCTGAGCATCTACACCCTTACTGTAGAAACAATGGCAGCAGAATGGTGGAATTTCACATAAAGAGCATAAACTAGTCACCAATATGCTGTCATTAGTATCAATTGCTTTTTGATTCTTTTTAGTTGCAGTAAAAATAACAAAATAGCCATTTCAGAAGTGTAGATATGTCCTTTAGCCACCTAATTCTTGGCCCTCTTCTACCCCAGGATACACTATTACCAACTCTACCCACAGCACAATACCTCCAGTGTGCTGCTGCTGCTGAGTTCCTGCTACTGTTATTTTTACTTTGTCTTCTTCACCATAGGGGCAATCTGCTGACCCGGACCCTGGCAGACATTGTGCATAAAGAAGACTTTGTTCTGGATTCTGAGTATCTTATCACGCTGCTCGTCGTGGTGCCAAAGTAAGGCAATAGTGTGTGCACAGGCGCTCGATGTGGCGTTGAGTTTCAGGCCTAAGCACCAGATCTGTGCAATTCTGGGTCAGGTTCGAGCAGCTCATCAGTGCTGTGGCTGGGACATAGGAGGAGCTGTTAGCAAAGAAGAAGGAATAGTTTCTGTCAAGAGTGGTGTGGCACAAAAGGAGACAGACTGCTCCAAACTGGAGCAGGACAGAATCGAGATATAGGTTTTTAATGGCTACAAGTGGGTTCTCAATCAGTCTTCTGATAGGAATAATATGAGCTAAAAGAAAAACAGATTCTTACTGGAGCATAGCCAATCTGCAGCCATACACTGCATCTGTAAGTGCCCCCACACAGGATGACTGCCACTGCCATCAGCTGTGAAGTTACACAATGTCCTCCTCAGAAGACTACACAAAAGTTTTCCTCTCTATGTAACCCTGTCCCAATGCACACGTACAGCACCATCACTTTTCTGTATGTGAAAACCAGGTTACAAAAAGCTCTCTGAGATAAGTTTGTTGAGTTTATTACTTGCACATTCTTTCGGATTCCCCCTAAAAACAGACTTCTCACTTTGCAAAGTCTTGCCACCCCCTTGATCCCTTTCTTTCAGTACTGGCACTTGCCATGGTTGCAGTCTAGCACTGCATCAGTTCTGGGGCTGCACAGAGCAGATGTAGCACACCTACCTCTGGATTAGGACAGTTTGTGCAGGGGTCCTGAAGCATGGAACACTGTGTGGCAACCTGGAAGTATGTGCCAAAAGCTACAATCTTCCCACCATCAGCTTCCTGCTGTGAACTCTTCCAAGAGCCAAAGTGAAAACTGAGGATGTAGCATTGAGGGAAACATCTCCTCAGGTGCTGATTAGGAGAGGAAAGGATAGGAAAGGCTTAATGTATCTTAATGATATAACCCTGCACAAGGAACTCCAGCTCTTCTGCTCTAAGCCACTTGCTTAATGTCTCAGTTTAAAAAGAAACCAAGATACCTATCAAGGAAAGTGAGGAATCCTTCTGCACTAGGAAGGGAGCCTCCCTCTCCTCAAGCCACAACAACATTTGAAATTAAGAGACTTTAATCATAAAATGGAGAAAAAAGGAGAGCAGTTCTTTACTGCAAATAGATATGTAAAACCGAAACCAGAACGGAACAAACAGCACCACCGTAACCAAAACTTTCAAACATATCCAGTCCCATCTCTGTCCCTGCAGTGCAGTTGTAGTTCCCGACAGCAGGGGCGCTGCGGGGCTCGGGCAAGGCAAAGACACGGGTAGGGAGAGGTGCAGATTGCAGAGCTCACCTGGGAATGGCGACCGCAGGGACGGCCTAGAACCTTTCCCGTGGGCAGTGTGAAGGGCCCTCTCACCGTCCTTTATCTAAAAGCGCTGGAGGGGCGTGGTTTGAAACTCCTCTGCAGATGATGCCGTCCGCTCGATGAGTCCATAGGGAATCCAGGCTGTGGTGATTGCTCTCTCTGGACAATAGCACAAGACGTGCGGAGTAGGAGGGGTGAGCCAGGACCCTCCTCCCAGTGCTGCCACCAGCCTGGCAAGCGGCGGGTGGCATCCAAGTGGATGGAGAACAAAAGAGTAGCACACCAGCAGAAAAGGAGCACCGGGAAACTTCCTTTTCACCACCTCCCAAGCCAGGGGAAGAGTGAAGTCCTCCCCCTTAAAAAGAAAACACCTCACCCAGTCCTCGCCCCAGACATCAGGCTGGAATCAAAGCTATAAGGTATCCCTCTGTTTAGGCTTTAGACAGTTAGCTGGCTCTGGGAGCAGGTAGTGAGAGACCTAGGCTTCGATAAGCCAGATGGTTCTGGCTGGTGGCCCCCAAACCACTGTGTTGGCAAGGGACAAGAAAAATGAAGAAAAATCTATGAAGGATTTTGAAACGATAACACTTAATTAACTACATGTATCCACACATTTGCTTTCCAGTATATGATACTTATTTACTGTGGAGTTTTTTTGTGTTTCTCAAAGGTCAAGCTACGTACAGTGGCAGAAGACCTATGAATCACTCTCAGATATGGTAGTGCCTCGCTCCACCAAGTAAGTGAAGTTCCAATTTATCCCCCTGTTAGTTTCAGAGATCCCTGCTACATTTCAGCCAAATTGCTGGATCCTGGAAAGAATCACTTGTCTAATGCATAGGCTCAATGTTAGCGTATTTTCAACTGAAACCAAAAATTACTCTGTTGAAGGGAAGTGCAGATGAAAGAGAAAAAAAATAATTTTTTTTTTTTACAATTATCTTATTGTTCCCTTTTCAAGTAATCTAGTTCTTTGTGCTTTCAACCAGGGCCTTTGCTTTTTTGTGCAAAACAGACAATTTGTTACAGTAATCAAGACATAATTGAAACACATACAATCACATAGAACTTTATGGAAACTACTTTGTAAAAAGATCAAACACTAAATTTGCATTTTAATTGCTTCCTGCTGTAGAATAGAATAAATCAGCATACTATCATTTGCATTAGCAAATGCCATTTTAACGTATCCTTTCACCTTAAATTTTCTACTGCTCAGCTCATGCAGACCATGAGGTCCAGTCCAGGGCAAAAGAGCTGTCAGTGATATTACCTGAAATGAAAAAAGTGGAAAGCACAGAGAAAGAAACAAGCTGTTTGCAACTGCCTGTCTCAGAAACACAAGTGCATGGAAAGGTGGGGGAATGTTACCAGGAAACACAGACAAATCAGGCAGGTAGAATGTGTGTACTACAGTGGGCTCAGGAGCTGAATTTGTTGAGTTTTACATTGGAGATAGCATAGCCAGTGCTAATAAAGTCTTTGTTCCCTGTTTCAATCACAACAGTTCTCAAAAAGCAGGGTGTTCAGTACCATAAATTAAAATAAAAATAACTGCAAAAGAGGAAGGTGAGGAAGGTAAAAAAGGCATGAGGGATTTGCCATGAAAAATCACAGCAGTGAACTTCCCTCCCACAGAATGATTGCTGAGGATGCAGAGGGAGGACTTTTCACTGTGACCCTATTTAGAAAAGTGATGGATGAATTCAAGGCTAAAGCAAGAGAGAACAGGTAAGAAACACTGATTGCTGGGCAAGGCAGGCTAGTGAGAGATGATAAGGGGAGGCTTATTCTGTGTGCAGAACACTGAATTCTTCACTGGTTTTTAGGACTTCATGACTGCTTGTTGCTGGCTCTACAGCCCCTGAGAAGGCAGGGTGGGATGGAGCTGTGAAAGCAGAATCAATGATCCTGTTCTTTAAGCATCAAACTACAGATCCTGGAATTGTCCTTCCTGCTCTCATGCTACTGACAGCAGGAACTGGCTTTCTGGGGGTGACTTCAACTCCCACCCTCCACATATTTTAACTTGTTTAATGCCTAGCAACTTCCTGTACCTGCTTCTCCAGAGGCAAAAGAAATGAGTGTGTGTATTTCTTGGACTACGACTTGTGAGAGCAAGTGTCATTCAATTGTAGGTTCATGGTTCGAGAATTTTATTATGATGAGAAGGAACTGAAATGTGAAAAGGAAGAACTGATGAAATTAGCTTCTGATAAGAAACAACAATATGTAAGTAGTACCTCAAGTTGATGGTCCACACAGTGGCAGGCTTTGCTACCAGCATGCCTAAGCACCTCTCACTCAGAAATGGCTTCATGGTTCAGAGTCTCCTGTGAGCTCCATTTAGCCCATAAAACTGAGGCATGGGATAAATAACGTGATTTGCCCAAAGTCATTTGTGAGCCACTACAAGTGTGCTTGGGAACTGCTCCAGCAGCCTGCAAGGGCCTCAGTGGTGTGTTAACTATGGAGCTGCTTTGCTCAGCCAGGGGATCACAGCATTGTTGTGTCTGTTCTCATAGGGCCCATTACTGCGCTGGCTGAAAGTGAACTTCAGTGAAGCATTTGTGGCTTGGATTCACGTGAAGGCCTTGAGAGTTTTTGTTGAATCTGTCCTGAGGTGAGTAAACACAGAGTGCAGGCAGAGATTCCCATAAAAGTCAAAATGTACAGCTCTCTTCCTGGTGCAGTTCCTTTGTGGGTGGGACCTTTACACACCTTGTTTTGTGTTTCTCAAGGTGTGTCCCTTTTACACTTCATTCCAGGAGCTCATGGCAGACAATACAGATGTCTACAAAAAAGGTGACACAAGTGTGATGAAACACAGTCCTTTGGGGGCACTCACAGGGAAGGGAAAACAGAAAGACACTTTCTAGTTGACTTTTGTCTTCAAAAAAATGCTTTCTGGTAAGGAGGAAGCATTGTCTCTGCAACACACTATCAGCTGGCATGCCTGGAGTCTCAGGAGGGAGAAGGGCAGAGCAGAGAGCTGTGCCCCTTCCCAGCAGATGATCATGTATGTTGATGTGTTTCAAGGTATGGCCTCCCAGTGAATTTCCAAGCAATGCTGCTGCAGCCAAATAGGAAGTCTGTAAAACGCCTGAGAGATGTCCTAAATGTGGTCTTCAAACACCTGGATGAAGTTGCAGCAGCAAGTATAATGGATGTATGTATCTGGACTGCAAGAGCACATGCTGTACCTTGTCTCAGCTTAGCCCAATGAACACTACCACTGTCCAGGGGCTACAGCATCCATCTCCTCACATCTTACAAGGCTAGGAGAGCCCTGGATGCAGCTCTAATCCCTGGTTGTTACAGACTGGATTACGGTAACAGTTAGACTCAGATTATGATGCAGGTACATAGAGATTGCTTACATTTTCTGTTGAAGCATCTGATGTTTACAGCTACGAGAACAAAATAGGTCTGCTCAATTATGGCAGTTTTTCTATGTGAACAGCTTAAAGTATTCTATAAAGATTCAGATCAATACAAACAAGAAAAATTAATTTGGAACAAAATGCTAGGCCTGTGACACATTTGTCCCCTGTAAAAGGCTGTCATTCATAAATAACCTGGGCCTTAAGCTTTCACCTTCCCCATATCTTGAGTGCACAAACATGTTAGGCTAAAGTAAGAAATAAACTATCAGGCCTTCAGAACAGCCTAAAACCAGCAAGCAAGATTCCCCCTGCATGCAGGGAGGATAAAGAGATGAGCTCTAGAGCTGAAGCATACAAAAATGCTACAAGTTCATAACATAGCAATGAAGCACGAATTCTCAATGCTAATTACATTAGGCAGCCTGAAACAAGCAAAGACCAGATTCTCAGTGGTGAATGTGGGAGAGGAGCACAAAAGCAATCCCCTGCATCTTGGAACTATACAAGTTTGTTTACTGGCACTAAAGCAGTATTATTTCATTTTCCAGCCTGGCATGGACATCCCTGGCTTACAACTGAGTAATCAAGAATACTACCCTTATGTCTATTTCAAGATTGACCTCAGTCTTCTTGACTGCAGTTAAAGAAAAATTGCTCAAGCTTCACCTATTACTTTTCAAGACTCTAATGTTACAGGAAAACAACCTTTAGGTGCTGAAAGTCAAAACGCAGATGCTGTAGCAGGATGATCTTCCTAGCACTTCCAATAATTTTTAGTGATTTCAATATAAATTTTCATTATGCAGTTTTACAAAAAATATTTCAGAGGCAGGAGGTACTACGGTAGTATTTATTTTTTTGTAAATGACAAAGATGGAGTATCTACAGGACTTGAAATAAAATAAAAAATTAAAAGTGTGGTGGTTAATGGGTCTACTAGGTGTATACAGTTCTGTATTTCTAAAACTAAAAAAAAAAAATCAAGCAGAAAAAGTGGAAAGCATCAGAGCAAAGCCCAAAGTTATTTAAATTTAACAAAAAAAAAGCCCAGAAGCATAAGAGGAAAGATCCTCAAAAATGCTGAGGAGCTTATTGTAGTATGACTTACAGTCCCAAGTACTCATGAGTTTAGTTTTTGCAAAGATATTTCAGTTAGAACAGTTCCATTAGATCTCATCTGCTGGCATGACATCTGCACCAAATCAGCAGTCAGGTTACTGCTGGCTGCCCGTGGTTCTGACACAGCCTTTCACAGGGATGAGCTCTGGGCAATCTCTTATTGACATCAGATGACAAATATCCATATGATGTTATTTCCTTGGAAGAAGAGGAAACTTTCAGTTCTTTCATTCCTTACAAACAAGCTGATCACATGAGGGTCACTTCACTAAACACCAATATACAAGACACAGAGAGCAATAAAGTATCTTTATTAATAAAGAGCAGCAGTAAACATCCCTATTCCCAGTCCTGATTCCCCTTCCAAGGAAATAGCAATTTCAGATCAAAACAATGCCAGATGGGAAGTGAAGTGTTACCCAGTTTGCTGGAGACAGCACCTGGGTAGTTTTCTGATAGCACCTGGAAATCCTCATGCCCTAAAACGGGGATTAGCTTCAGCACTAATCCAGGGGAAGACCAACAGCTCCCAGCAACTTCCATTGCAGCAGCAACCCCACTTCCATTGTATTAATGATCTTATCAAGTCTGGTACAAAGAAAGAGAAAGCCCCTGAGAAGGAATAGGAAAAGGAAGACTAAGGAGCATTTAAACTAAGATTGTCCACCTAATCAGGCTTTAGGCCAAACTGTCGAGATCTCAGAGCAAGGGGGTGGTTTAGGACTCCTGTCTGCACAAGCCTCTCTATTCTACAGCTCATTTTTCAAGAGTTATCCAAAACAGGACACGTGCAACCTTTCTTACTCTATACAAGACTAACACTGTGTGTCAAAAAATATTTTATTCTTTAATTGAAACAGAAGCTTGCCAGGTTCCACCTCCATGAAAAAAAATTACATTTAAAATTGGTTACACTAACAGCCTCCAGTAACACTCAAACAGCACACTATCCACAAAATAAAAACCAAGATGTTCTGAAGAAATATCCATGTTGTCCTCAAAATATTTGTTACACAGAATACAATCAAGTTTACTGGTTATGACAATTCATAGAATTTCTGCAAAGTTTTCTTGAGATGTGTACAGTCCACTGCTGCAGTGCATCAAATAGCACAGTGTGTTATGTGCTATTCTCCATATAAAGGCCACTGGAATATCTGTCTGATTGTGTTCCAGTCTGCAAACTGCTGCGCAAACTCTCCCAAGAAAAGAGGTTTTCTGAAGATCTCACAGCTCGTCTTTATCCCAGTCATCCAGATCCACATCACTGAGATCAATGTCATCTTCAACTGGAAGCTGTGAAAAAGGGAAGGTTTTGAGCATGAGTTTAGAAGTGCTTAATGTCAGGAGATCCCAAAAGATTCTTACTTCATCCTGAGAGTAAAGCTCCCTTCTGTCATCTCTTTCATTTATAAAACTAAAAGTGCATTAAGCACAGGACAAGTGATCAGAGTTTAAACTAGAGGGTTGTTTTCTACTAACAAAAATACTCCAAATGAAAGCAATACAAAGAAGCTATGTAAGAAAACTACTGCTGTATTCCATGTTTTTATCTACCTGAGGTAGGTCAAAGGACTGTAGTAACTTTGGTTTTTACATCAATGTTGAACCTTAAGAACATACACTTAGTCACTATGTTATTTATTACAGGCTTTATCTGACAAACTTTCTGTCATTAAGACCTTGATGGCAAAGTCAGCTCATTGCAGAACCAAAGTCTTCACGACACTGGGGTCTTGAATGCATACACTACCAATTGCTCTACTCAGCACTGCTAACACACTTCCACCTCAAAAGATCCAACTTTCAGATCACATCCTAATGGCTAGGCAGGAGCATCTGGTGCACAATGACAGACAATTAATATGGCATTTGGCCTGCTGGGAGGATTTAGATAATGCGAAACTATCAACAACACTTGCCACAATCTTGTAAGAACAAGAATTTTCACAATGACAGTTCTTAGATACTCTCTTCTGTCACTTCTGAACCTAGCAATTCATCAGCACTTTTAGAAATGGAATACCTCTTACCTCACCATCTTTTCCATCCCAAGGCTCAACTGAATGGATTTTGGGGAAAGCTCCACCACCCACTGGTGCTGTAGAGCCACGACCAACAGAGAGTTCCCTGAGAAAAAAACATGTAAAAAGTTAAGAAACATCTCCAGCCTCTATCTACCTGGAACAGCGCCTTCTTCAGAGAAAAGGAAGTCAACTTTAAGATTTCATCTCTTTAAGCAAATCTGAACTGTCTAGAAGCAAAAACTTTCCAAAGTGAGGAGCAGAAAACGACAGAGCCCTTAGAGCAGCACTGAAAATTTACAATTGGATCTAAAGACATCTTGTAACCTACACTGTTTTGTTTTTCAGCAGTGTAACAATCATGGATAAGTACAAGCCCTTTAATAGTATGTTGTTTATCACTTAAGGCAACTCCAAAGGGAGTCTGTAATTCTAGTTGTGGAAGGCACCTGTAACTGTTACTCAGAATCAACAGAGATTTTGTTTAGTGGACTAAGCCTTTCTGGCTTCCAGTGGGTACGAGGTAACCAGCCTCTGGTTTGAGACAGTCCATCTTGCCCTTGGTAGTTAGGATTGCTCAAAAAGCCCAGCATGGAAATCCTGAGAAGCTAATCCCTTTGCATTCTTTCAGAGGCAAATAAGACTGAATTAGCACTCCTCTCTAGGTGGATTCCACAATTTTTATGCTCTTCACAATGCCAATTTTCTTACTTGTAGTCAACACTGCTGAGACAGCCTATTAGATTACAGCAGCTGCCTACAGCAGCTGAGTTAACAGCCAGTCACAACAACTGTGGTTATACTGCTTTCTCTAAGCAGCACAGCTGAGCTGAAGCATAGGAAGCCAATACTAAACCAATTACCTAACAACATAAGCTGTTAAATTGGCAGATGTGTCCTCAAAGCACCATCCAACCCTCACCAGGAGAGGCTTCATAAGATGGGTTTTATAGACTAAGACAATTTGCCATGTCTGAGAAAGGCAAACACTTCTCTCACACCCATTAGTACAAACTGTCTGGTATTTCTCTTGCATCTGAATCCTGAATTTTACTTGATGCTCTAAGAATGTTTATTTTTTGGCATTAGAAGAAAGTCTGATCATTTTCACAGGTAAGAGAATATAGCATTGATTCCATTAAGCCAGCAGGAACAGCATTCAATTAATGTGCTTCTTAAAGCAAGGTGGGGAGACACTGTTGCATTTGCTTTTGCAATTCTGTCCGTCCTCTGCCATCCTCCAAGAAAGGACACGGAAATAACATTGCATGTAAGCTCTTACAAACCTTACAGCAGCTGATGCTCTACCTGGAAGCAGAGTTCCCACCACACTTTGACCACACAAGTAACAGTTTAAGTTTAGCTGCTCTGTTTCAGTGCTGCTGCCACCATCTGTTATCCTCTCCATTTCCTTTCCCTAGTCCATTCTTCTCAGCACAGGTTCTCGCCCAAACAGACAAGAGGCAGTTTCAGGGAACTTGTGCTGAAGCAGTGAGCGACTGATTTTCTGGATGGATTGCTTCTGCTCCCCCATCAGTTTTTCAGGTGCCAGGAGAATGGGAGGGGGAAGCAGGGCCAGATTGAACTAGGAAGACAAACAGCAACACACAGAACCTCAGCAGCACCCATTTAGATTCCCAAACCGGAACTTCACAATTACTAATGACTACTCAGAATGCACCATTTGAATTAAATAGAACTGATTACCAACTTATTTCCTGAGTTACCAGAGAAACAAGAGGTTTTCAACATCAAAGCCCACTTCTGTTGTCAAAAGTTGTGCCAAAGCTACCCTTTAAGTCTAAACAGCAAACTTAATTTTGCACACCACAAAAAGGCAGTGACTGTTTTATTGCAATCTCTGCTGAAATCATTCTCTTACTCCAGTGAATTCTCATCATTTTCATTCTCTTAACTGTGCAAGTCTTGTCTGATCCTGGAGAGTCTAATTTTGGCCTTAAGAGTCACAGCCTCAGCTACAGAAAGATTTAAGTCACTAAGATTTCATACCTGAGAAACTCATTAATCCCTTGCTCACTGAATGACCCTTTCAGAAGAGCGAATTTCATCTTCCGAGCATTAACAGCTGCCATTGCTGGATACCCAAAGCCTCCAATCCCCAGAGAGCTCTCAAGATCTGACTGAGCACCTGCTTCAGTCCACAGCCACCTTGAGGAAAAGATGAAACAGAAGATTAACAATGAGGACAGACACTACAATAATTTTCAAGTCATACATTGTTATATCCTGCGACCCTGTAGATTTCAGTCTGGGCTCTGAATTGCCCTTGACACTGGGCATTGTTATTGAAGTCAACAGGGAATAGCAGGGTCCAATCTTAAAACTTGCAACAGAATAAAGACCCTCTTCAGCAGCACCTCTAGGCCAGTCCCATCCTTGCAGTCACTGAAAAGCTGGATCCCACAAGCCACTAAAGACACTGCAAGGAAAGAACTTTCTCACCAAGGTGAAAAAACTGCTACACTTTTGCCTGTATTAAGCAAGGTTTAAAATGACTTAAGTTACAGATCAAAATATGACAAAGTTCTGGGCAAGTATCACTATAAAGGGTTTCAAGCTAAGGACCCTCAGTACTTGTTTATCACTGGTCAGGTCTCAGTTCCTCTAATGCTTAGCAAATCCCCTGAGAAACCTCTGGAATCAGCCAATCTCAACATTTTCCTCCAAGCTCTCATGCCGTTTTGCCCCTTTTCACAGCAGTCACAGCAGAACAGCTCTCACTTTCCAGGAAAGTTCCAGAGATCCTAAGCTGCACTTCAGAGAAGGAGCAAAAAAGGTAAAGCCTGCTGGCCTACTTCTTTGACTCCATGAAACTTGTTAAAAACCTGTAATTTACCTTTTTTTCCCCCTGAGAATTCAACATTCATACTGGTAGACTCACCCACCAGCAAAAGACTCTAAAAGAAATTGCCCTAAAATACATTAGTATTCAGGACAACAATAAAAGATGCTTAATCTCATTAATGCTTAGATATCACTTATAAAAGCAGAATTTGAGGCGTGGATGAAAAGAAATTAAAAATAACAGGTTATGCTGAAGTCACAGCTTCCATCCCCAGTAATTAAAAAAATACCACGATATGCGAGCCTGAACAAGGAACAACTCTTACCTGCTATCATACAAATTTTATCTCATTACTCACATCTTTTCCAAGATAACCAATCTACAATGACACTTACCCCCACATTTTCTTTTTGTATTTTTCAGCCATTTTTAACATGACATCCAGGTAAGAATTTCTCCCTGAAGCTCCTGTTAGACAGAATTGGACAGGTTAAAAACCACAAGTATATTCTCTAAGTGACAAATTCATACAGAAGTTTGCTTGCTTGTATGTGTACCTGTGTCAAGAATATGAGGCAGGACAGAAATAATGCAGAGCTGATGAGCATCACAGGTGCTCTTCAGAACATCCTCACTAATTATCTAGAAGAAAGCAGCAGAAAGTCAATGAGAGTAAGACTTGGTTATTCAGTTGTGACTGCAATTCCCTTTCAATAG
Organism: Sakesphorus luctuosus; assembly: GCA_013396695.1. Taxonomy (NCBI): domain Eukaryota; kingdom Metazoa; phylum Chordata; class Aves; order Passeriformes; family Thamnophilidae; genus Sakesphorus; species Sakesphorus luctuosus. The sequence goes on from VWZD01002965.1 coordinate 117,420, forward strand.
CCTAATAACTCCATCCTACACAGTGGTAAGTATTGAAACAACATGACAGAAAAGCTTAGGAGTCTCTCCTACTTCACTGGCGCCCCAGGACATGAGTAACTCACAAAGTAAATTTACAATTCACAAAGTCCTCTGCTGAGACTTGCAGAAACATTAAAGTAAGTGGCAGCAAATAAGACTTAAGAGAAAGCACAGTAAGATGTCACTTCTTGCTCAAAATCACTGTCCTTGCTCCAAGCTGGAAAGAGCACCCCTGGGCCCCTGTGAACGCCTGCAGGCCCAAGGAGAGCCAGCAGTGGGCAGCCTTTGCTACAGATGGGATCTTTCAATCCACAGTAACAGCAACACAGTTTTTGTGGGATCTGCCTCAAAAGGGAGTCGATCCAGTGACCTGCACCAATGGTATCCAATATTTGACTGTGCACCCCACCAGTAAAAAAGTTTTTAAGCATGAAGTCCTAGTATTTGTAGATCAATTATATGCATATACATATATATATATACATGTACTACTGTATTAGCACTATTTAAAAATATCTTTAGGTTTATTAATGGTGCAACAAATGCTTTTGGTTTTTTCCTTTCTGCATCCCAATGGATTGTCTTGCATGCACCTCACTTTGGAGACGACTGATTGCCATTTCAAATCTACCAAAAGAAAGTTGAAACCAGAAGTGGATGGAGTTTTTTGGACAAGCAAAACTGCTCATCATGCACCTCCTAATGGAGAGCTTACAAATGACTAAGCCCTGCCCTCTTGAACAGAGCCCAGCCTTTTCACTCATTCAAGGACAGATCCAGGCACCCTGGCACCATCCTGTCAGTGCCTTCCCTGCACCAACTCTGATCATCTTCCAGTTAACAACAAATTCACAGAAGAAATAAACATTCAGCTTTCTGTTATTGAAGACTTGTCACCCTTTACCTTCCGGGGCAAAACAGTGCATAAGCACACACTTAGGCAGTTTTATTTACAGTTAATATAGTCCTGTTAAAATTGCTGCTGAGAAAATGATGGAAAAGCAATCTGAAAATAATGTAAAGGTACCTCCAGGAGCTCAGGTGGCGGTGCATTATCAGAAAAGAGATCCAGAGCACGAGCAATGATATCAGATCTAGTTCTCCCACCATCATAATCAACAGGATCTTCTCCTTTCTGGAAGATTTTAATGGTGGGAAATCCACGAATCTGCAAGAAAAATTTAAGCCATCACCTCAAATAAACATGAATATTATTTATGGTGGAATTTATCTGCTTGACTGATATGTTCTAGATTAAGAGCAAGAGAAGATATTCAACATCAAGTTTCACAGCATGTTCTGACTAAACGTGAAGAATTTTGTAGCTTCCTACCTGTGCAACAATTCAAAACAAGGCTAATACAAGCTGAAACACTTCTTCAGGGTTTTCAATTTAGATGCACCAAGCACAGCAGGCTGAAGTACCACAAAGACTACCTTTACTCTTGATATTTATTAGACATTAGTGTCCCAGTTGGTCTGGTGGGGGACAGCACTGTGCCTGCATGGCAACAAATGGACCTTAAGCTTCCTCTGCTACACTTCCTGTAAAACGTGCTCAGTGTTCCTCTTTGCTGTCAGCCATATGCACTTACAGGGAAACTAAGCAGAATACTGTAAACTCCGTGGACTGTACTAAAAGTTAAAGAGTATCAGTTCACTGTTGGTGAGTAACACATCTGATCAGTGCAGCCAGTACTGCCAGTGATCCCTAATAACTAGCTCCAAGGTGTACAGGCACATGTGTGGATTCTGGAGATGCCCAGCCAGCATACAGTCTGAAAAGAGAGACCTCTCACTTCAGATGATAAAAGTATACAAGATCTCATGGAAATAAACAGCCTTTTTCACCAGCAACATCCAAATTCATTCTTTTCCTCTCTTCCCATTTATTCATATTGTTACTTACATTCAGGAATTAACTATTTGTGGAAAATAATTAAGAAAAAAACTTAAGTAGTACCAGATTAAGGAACAGTTCAGTAAGCATTGAAGAGAAATCTGACTTGTTAGAGAAAGCAAAGAAATTGTAAGAACTGCAGAATACACACTCACCCCATATCGGCCTGCCAGCATCTGATTGACTGTTGCATCTACTGCAGCCAGCTTTACTTTTCCTTTTGTTTGTTCCTTCACCTCAGTGGCAGCAGCTGCCCATTCTGGCTCCAGGCTGCAAAACAGAGTACAAGTGCTCTAAGTTCTCTCAGAGCTAACACAAGTATACCACTCTCCAATATTATGTAGAGCATTCCACTCAAGAAAATTAAGTCCCTGCAGAGAATGACAGCTAAGAGAACTATTCTGAATGAGACTAATGTCCTGCATCTGAAGGAATTAAAAGGTTAATATAACTTCTGGATCTAATTTCTAGTGGTAACTGGGAATTTTACTGCTAAGGAAGAGTGCAGCCAGAGCAGCATTAGGGGCCCTGAGCAAAAGCCCCCACATTTTTATTGAAACACCTTACAGAAAACCTGACTTCTGATACATCAGAGCCACAAGGTGTATTTTAGGGGACTAAGGGTATTGCACAAAACCAAGCACGAATGGGAACTGAATTGTCAAAGAAAAACCTCATTTACTTTTTGCAGTGCCCACACCATGGGGCATAGAACTCCACCATCCACACATCATCACTATTTATGACATTCTTATCGAAGCTGTCATCATTCAGCTCAATCACATCCTTCTTATCTCCACCTCCACTCTCGCGGCTCTGTAAGAAACAAAACAGAAACTCATGTAACAAGTAACCAAAACTGGTTTCCCACACAAGCTAACTCCTGAGTGTTACCTTGTACCAAGTGGTCGTTATGAGTAAGATACAAACCAGGGAGAGTTGGGTCATACAACTTTCCCATTTTAAAAGTGACTATACACACAGCCTACTCGCACAGCACTTTCAAGGAATAGCAAGTGAATCTTCTCTTGAAAAAATTAAGAGAAATTGGGTCAAACTGACTACAGAGCTGATGTGGGAACACCTCCTCAGTTCTTCATGCTCTGATCTGTCCAAGAACAAAGTTCTCTCCAACCCCCACCTCCATCTGGAACTGTGTCCTGGTTTCCAGGTAAAACAAACATGTGGGAGTGCAATATACACTACAGGGTACAGCCCATCCAAGTCTTCTATCTGGCCAACCTGAGGATGTCAGAATGTACTTGCACCATGATTTAGAAACAGTTGTAGGTGCCAGAAGCTTTTCAATTTACATTCAGGGAGAAATCCAGCAAACCAACTTCAGAAAAACACTACCAAATTAAAAAACCAATCCATCCAGCTTAGACTAGAACTAGGCAAATGGTACCTGAACCACCTGGAGAATGGGGCTAACCAGGACCTCAAAGTTACACAGGAGATGCTGGAGGAATAACAGCCCCATACACCAGTACATGCTGGGAACTGTCTAGCTGGAGAGCAGCTTTTAAAGGAGAAACCTAAAGGTCTGGTGGACAAGCTGAACACAAGCCAGAACTGCACACCTATGATAAAGGTGTCCAAAAGCTGCACTAGGCAGAGAGTTGCCAGCAGGTCTGGGGAGGCAACCTCTCCCTCTGCTCAGCACAGTCTGAAACATCCAAGTGTTGGGTCCAGTTCTGGGCTCCCAAGTAGAAGAGGCATGCACACACTGGAGCAAGTCCAGCCAGAGCTGATTAAGGGTATGTGAAGAGTGGGGGTGAAGGACAGTAAAGAAAACCAAGACAGCCTCTTCTCTGCAACAACAAAGACGAAAGGACATAAGCTGAAATACAAGAAATAACATTCTATGATTCTATAAGTTAAATATAATAGAATTCTACCATGAGTTTGATCAAACGCTGGAAGAAATTGACCAGAGACTGCAGTCTGTGTGGACTGTCAGGTCTAAGAGATATCCACAACTTGATGGGACACAGCCCTGAGCAATCTGCTTAGCTGACTCTGTATTGGGCCAAAGCACTAGACTAATAAACCTCCAAAAGTCCCTTTAAACTTCAACTATTCTGTGACAGAATCAGGGGCACAAGCTCTGACCTCCTGCACAGGACAGTCTCTAGTTGAAAAACAACCACACATTCCTTCAAATACCTGTCTCCCAGAACTGTATCCTCCACTTCTGCCACTGAGACGTTCTTTCACCAGGGACCGCAGAGCACTTAGAGCAGCTTCAACAATAGCATCGCTTGTCCTGCCACCTGCAATGCAGCAAAGGAAGTGATTAAACCACCAAAAGGACAGTTTAAGGTAGGCTTCTAACTTAACTACAAACTTAGTACTCCCTCACCCTACTGATTTTCAGTGAAAAGGACTGGGCTATGAGTGATACAGTACTAGTGTGGGACATCTGTCTTCAGCACAAGCAGCAGGACTGACTTCACTACACTTTTTAGTTACCCACCTTTTTTGATGAAGGGCGACTGTGGCAAGCTCCAAATAAATAGGAAGAAAGAAATAATTCTTTGGAACTGCCTAGCTACCCCCAATAACTACAAACTGCAGGTGGAACTGTTAAACACCATTTGGTTAAACCACTCCCACCCATCTACCTCTTAGTTACTAAAAGCACCAGACAAGGAAGAAATGCCACACAAGACAACACTAACAGCTACCATAATTACTATACTCAGGTAAGTTCTTAGGCATATAATATGTAAAAGAGCATCACATTTACCCTGATAGTCCTCTGCTTTGTGTTTGTTGGCTCCAAATATCTTGATAGTTGGAAATCCTCTGACTCCATACTGTCCACCCAAGGACTGATGTTTATCTGCATCTACTGCACCCACTTTCACTACACCCTGCAGAAAAAAACCAAGAAAAAACACCTAAGACAAGAGTTCTGCAGTGAATTAACACATTTTTCATACTCTCTGCTGGGGGCACAGAAAAGGGGGAGGAGTGGAAGAGGGAGGGAAATTTATTAGCACTGTTAAGAGAACATCACCAGAAGAGAGATACTTGCCTCCAAGAGCATCAAATTACAAAACATGATATAAGTCCATTTTTCAATTCAGCATGACAAACTAAATTTTAAATTGTCTGAGTTTTTATTTAGTTGATGTTTTTTTGTTTGGGGGTTTGTCTGCTTGGTTTCTTTTAGAAGGGGAATATATATTTTATATAGACAAGAGTTCAGCAAATCACCACATGATCAAGTTTTTTGTAAGTAAAGAAATATCATCAACGGCTTAAAAAGCTGTTTTAATTTCTGGAAAACAGTCATGGGAATCCTAATGGACAGAATAGACTTGCTTTCTCCAGAATTTAATGTCTTCTTTTAAAGAGGAAAAAACCCCCAAAACCCCAAAAATCCTGACAAATTTTTAAGGGCCTGAATAACTACTTATTAAACTGCACAAGTATGAGATAACTGGTTTAAGGATCAAACTCCACCTTCATGTTCTCAGCGAGATGGCAAACAGCCAAACTCTTAAATCCACTGCCACAAGCACATTTGAAAGGCTAAACTTACTTTTAAAGCTGTTGCTGCTTTCTTCCACTCAGGGGTTAGTCTTTGACAATGACCACACCTTTTTGAAAAAACAAACAAAAACCAGTAACTGTCATTCGGATCAGACAACTACTTCAATCACTGTAGAAGTTCAGCAAACTGTAGAAGACTGCGGATTACTGATAAAGAGGGGAAGAGGCTATGCCACATCATCACATCAACACTCAGGCTTTAAAAACCATCCCAGATCACGTAAGTGTGCACACACACACATACACAGGCATATGTATATATACCTATCTTTCCCAAAACAGAGGCAAACATGAGCATGAAAATACAGCTTTGCACACTTGTCTGTGGCATGATGGACCTGTGATGACACCTGAAAAAATTACTCTACAGGTAACTTCTTAAGTAGCAAGAGTTTGTGGCACAACTCCTGGAGATGTCTGAGGGAGAAGACCAACAGCTGCCTGGCAACCAGCATATAATCACATCATCACAAGTCTGCAGGGAGAGGAACTGCAAATTTCCTGTTCTAAACTTCATTGACACTGTTCAATAAAGCTTCCCATTGCCCATCAATGGAATGACACGAGAGGAGGCACAGCAAGCCTTCTCCAAACCTCAGACATAGTCAGGCTGTTGCAATGAAAGGGCAGTTTCTCCACAATGTGGAGCTTTGGAATGGCAGTATCACAGGACTTGTATGCAGAAGGAATATTCATCACCAGAATTTAAACGGAAGAGACTCCATGTTCTGGACATGAGCGGGATAGGAGACAGAGATGCTAAATTAAGATGCACAAAGCCAGTATTTTTCAGTGGAAATTGGAAATTCTAAGTGTGAATTCAGATTTGTGCTTTCACATCAGAATTACATTTAGAAACATGCAAGTGAGGGGCCTTTTCACTTACTACTGCACTTTAATCAGTCATTTTTAATACTAATTTCTTCAGAAAAATTGAAGTAGTAAAACTGTGTATAAGGTTTTGCTATCAGACCTTATTTGCCAACTTGAAACCCGTAACTACCTTTTTCCCTCATGAGAGTATTTAAAACAGGAATCCCAAGTACAGCTATTTTGTCAGTCATGAGGCCATCAAACCCACAATTGTGCTGCCAACAACTGAATGAAAACTTGGGTTGATCAGCAACAGGTTCCTGTGCTGCTCCTCAGTGATAAGAGCAAGCAAGTACACAGCGGTAATTCTTACCATGGGGCATAGAACTCCACCAGCCACAGGCTCTCGCTCTGAATGACCTCCTTGTTGAAGTTGGTTGGTGTGAGCTCTATCACATCATCACTGGCCGAATACAAACCGTTAACTGCCAGGAACAAAGTGCAGCTCACTGTGCCTACAACAAAAAGCAGAGCAATCAGCAGTCCTGTTGAACATTTATGACTTGTCTGTTGCCATGACTAAATCAGCTTCCCACCCCCCTCAAATTAGCAGGGGTGGGAAGGGATTCCAGTTTGACCAGACAAAAAAGGATGTTAAGGCAAGATAAATGCTTTTCCTCCTCACTTAAAATATGATTCCACAGGATCAGATAATGAAAGCTGTGCCTAAAGGTAGCTGGAGTTAGGCCACTCCTGCTGCTGCTCTCCAGAGCACATTTTGTCAAAGCTCCTACCCCACGTCCTACTGGTCCCAGACCACCAGAACTTCCACAGGGACCCCCACAATCACAGAAACTCCTAAACCAATTGCTCGCAACTCTTGCACAGCAGGCACTCAAACACCTCTGTTACAGGATTACATAATGCAGGCTTGTCCCTGTTACACTGATTTTAGGACCAGTGCTTGATGCACTGGTAATGAGTTCCTTCATTCTTGCTCATGAAGATCTTTGTCTAGCATTGATTTGTATCTCTAGTAACAGACCAGAGAACAACAGCAAAATCTCTCTGGTTAAGAATTCAAGCACTCTGAGAATGCTAAAAACGTAAGATTAAAAGATACAAGGCAATTGCTTTCTCCTATGACTTTGTACTTCTGATCATTTCTGGAACTTATTATTGCTTGAGACCTGCTAAGTAAAACCTTGTAATCTTTCCTTCTACCTAGTCAAGGAGATTGAGAGATGACTAGAAAAGAGGTGACAAGCATCTCTGTAACAAAATCCACCCAGCAAGACTTAATCCACTAAAGACTGGAGGGGAGTAAGAGCTCAAGACACCCGAGTTAGAACCAGAAAAAAATAGCTTTGCTGCAAGTGGTAATAACTTGAATGGGAAGCTGCACATTACATCTCAAAACTGAACATGAGAGGAAGACACTGCTCAGTGATGCAGAAACTCTACAGCACATGGTACACAGACTGCACAGCAACACCTACACTTTATCAGTCTCATTCAAGAAAAGTCAGTTCCATTATCCCTATTCTGCAGCTGGGAGAAGCTGACAAAAACAACCTCTTCCAGGTTGCTCAAGCAGAGATCAGGACTGAACTGCCAAAGTACAAGCCAGTGCCCTACCCACTGCACCACGACCCCTTCCTAGTGGCTTCTTCTAGCACTAAGACCCAAACCTTTTCTTTTGACATGATCATAACTGGTTTCCATCACCAGATTTATATGTTAGATTGTCTCTGTCCCTTCAGTATACCCATACACAAAGCAGCACTTTATCAACACTGATCAACTGACTTCCAAGGCGATCGGTGGCTGTCACTGTGTGTTACAGTGACCTACTGTATCAGCTGCTACTGGCGTAGAGAAAGAAAATAAGGATGGAAAAAGCTCCTTGGCTGTTACAGTCACTCTCAAGAGAGAAAACCTTCTCTAAATGGAATGAGACCATTAAATTGAAATCAGCGTATTTTGGCATCACCTTTTAGGTGATCTCTGGAAAAATTCATTCAGAAGACAATTTACTAAACCATTTCTGTGCCTTCATACAGATAAGTTCCAACCTTTGCAAAAACACCTGGTAAAGAGAACTCACAAAAGAAAGTACATGTTGAAATTCACCTAGTCACGTATCACTGCATTTTTTTTCTAACTGTGACTCACGAACCGGTGGTATAACTTTCTTTTCTATAGTGAAACACTGAAGGTTTAATTCATCTTTAGCAAAGAAAAATATCATTTTCCTACAAGCATCTAAGCCAGATAAATGGAAATCTGTCCCTGTTATTAGGACAAAAAGAAACAGATAATCTGATTTCAAAAGCTGTTTGCTAATGTAAGCAAATCACATAGACAAGAGCATTATTAAATCGAGGCAGCTCTATGCTCGCACTACTAGTCTTCACTAAACACTAAAGTTGCAAAATCTGGGGAAAAAAGGCATTTGTCACGGGATGATGATGATTATCCTGTGAACTTCCTCCTTCAAGTACCTCGTCCTGCAGCATCGCTCGGCGTGCCGGAGCTCACACATCCCTGCACACGTGCGCCCGGCGAGCCACAGCCTTGGGCAGCGCTCCCATCGAGGGGCCGAGTGGGAATCGTTTACAGATTCCTCCGGCACACACGATGCAGCAGCAGGGAGGGAGGGGGAACACCAGCTCTCAGCAGACTCCTCCGTCTGCCTTCGGCCGCTGCTCTCTTCCTGTGCCCTCACGGCACCAGATCCCAGAGCAGGGCACCCAGGCAAGCACAACAACGCCGCTTACTCAAATCAAAGCGGGTTTTTTACCTATTAGGGTGAGCGATAGCCACTCTTTTTTTGGATTTTTTTGTAGCTGGGATCTTTAGGCCTTTATGATGTTCTGTATTCCTCCGTCTGTGCTCTGACACCCCCCGAGCAATGCCCACCTCGCGGCACAGACCGGCCAGGCAGGACCGCGGCTGCGAGCGGGGCCCCCACCGATCCGAGGTCATCGAGTCCAACCTCTGATCGAAAACCATCTTGTTAACCAGACACAACACTGAGTGCCACGTCCAGTCTTTCTCTGAACACGTCCAGGGACGGTGACTCCTCCACCTCCCTGGGCAGCCCGTTCCAATGTCTTAATGTCCCTTTCTGTGAAGAAATTCCTCCAAATGTCCAATCTAACCCCCTCCCCCCGGCCGGCGCAGATCAAGACTGTGCCCTCTTGCCCTGTCGCTGGTTGCCTGGGAGAACAGGCCAATCCCCACCTGGCTACACGCTCCTTCAGGAGGCTCCCCGCTTCCCCCGTCACCCGCCGGCCACCCCGCAGAACGGCCGCACGGCC
>VWZD01002965.1:129005-331001 GCA_013396695.1 Sakesphorus luctuosus
GAGGAGAGAGGGAGGGCGGTGGCGGCTGGGCCGGGCGGGGCTGGAGCTGGGCCGCGGGCACGGGAGTTGCAGGGGGTCACGGGGCGCTGGACGTGTCGCCCCTGGGAACGTAGTCTCAGTCTCTTTTTAGCATGTTCCTAAGTACCTCTCTGATCTCTGGCTGGCCAGAGCGCCCCCAGCCCCTGCCGCCTCAGCGCTGGAGGGTGACCAGGCCTGAGCCGAAACCCGTGCAGGCCTTCAGAGAGGAGGAAGGCAGGCCAGGGATTTGTCCTGTTTGGTGCCCAGGCGGGTCTGATACTGCCTCTCCGTGCAAACAGAAGTCTCAAGTCTAAGTGGTGTCGCTGTGAAAACCAAGGCAGGCATCTAGATTTGAAAAAAATCAGTTTTGCAGCAGCAGGCTCGCCTGTAAAAGCACAAGTTTGTCCAGCTAGATCTGCTGCAGGTCGAGGAAAGGCAAGCAGGGAAGGGGAGGGCTTAAAGCCTGAGTAACCTGCTAGCATGCAGCAGGTTTGGAGAGTTTGGGTTCACCAGCACAGTATATATCTGGCTATTATGTCTGAAACACCAGCATCCCAGTGCAAAAGCTCTGAAAACAACTGACTCGAAAAGCTGGTAGTCCCCGCGCCCTGCCTCTCCCTCCCTTCTGCAGTGATTGCACATTGCAGGTGGACTCCAGAGCCTGGGACCCTCTTGGTGGGCAAAACATTCAGACAAAGGATTTTTTAGAGCTAGGATTACACGATTACGTGAGCTGTGAATTTGTTAGTGTAGCAGTAGTAGCTAGACGTCATGTATCTTTGAATTAGAGTTTTTCAGCCGTTGGATCTGTTGTGGTCAAAAGTTTACCTCCATCCACCCCCACATTGCTTCATGTTCACAAATAGCTCTTTTCAGTACTGCTCAGTCCTGGTTGTTTTCAGAGTATGAAATTGATAGCACGATAGTGAGAACAGGCAGCCATTTTCATCCTCAAAATGTTTCAGAAATGGAGGAACAGGGGTGCGTGGAATAAAAATTTTAATCAGAATGGCTAGAAAATAGTGACCTCTTGTCTGTAAAAAGGAAGCCTGCTGAGCAGGCAGGTTCAGGTTTATGGCACTTCCCAGACCTTAAGATAAAATATGCCTCTCATTTTTCTGATTCCTAAATCAAACAGGAGCTGCTTAGCACACCATCAATGAGTATTTCTCTGAACTGTCTCTTACATTCCACTGGTATGATGAAAAAGTAGACATGACACCTCAGGGCACTGTTGAGCAATTAGTATGACATTAGCTCTAGGTCAAATTCTCAAAATCAGAATCACTAAAGAATAGTTTAATGCCATGTAAGTTAGCAGAGAAAATTGATAATTTGAAGGGGAAAACGACTAATAGAAGGAACTGCATAGAGACAGTGTGGGTTCTTTTTCACCAGCGTCATGCAACAGTAAGTTGAATGGCTCTGTCTAACAGTTCTGTAGCACCAAGAAGAATGTGTTAAAGTACTTATTGCCGAATAAGAAGCTTTTTAGACAGATCTTTACTGACTTGTTAAATTCCTAGTCAGTTTGTACAGGAAATGGTTCTACACAGGGAGCAGTTCAACATTTTTATGTGTGTTCTGGAAATACACATTAGATAGTGCTGATAAAACCTGCACCAAGACAAATATTAGTAGAGTGATAAATAACCATGAAAACACGGGAACAATACAGACTATGTGATAAATGAGCTGCCCTCAGACAAAGCACATTAAGGGTTGTGATGAGTTCACATGGGGCTGTACTGCCTCACTGAAGACAGTGCTTGGAGTCTTGACAGAGCAAGCAGCATGAAATTCTGTGATACTACTGGCAAAAAATTCTCATGTGGCTCATGGTTACATACATAAGGAGTAACGGAAAGATACTTTGTCCGCAGAGGATAATGAGATGAGTTATTGAGTCAACATTTAAAGATGTGTAGATATTTGCAGGGACAGGATTAGAAGGGACTTTTCAGATTTCCGAGGTCAGCAGACACTGACATGATAGGGCAGATGTCCTTCTCTGTACGAGCCTGTGAGACCTCATGGATTGTGCAGGGGAGCCAGCTGATACCAAACCTGAAATTGGTTACCAGAGAAAGGAAATTCAGTGTTTGAGGAACACTTGTACAAGACAGCGAGAAAATTAGTGTTATAAATGTGAGAAATAGTCTTATATTCCAAGGATCTTGCCTTGTTACTGCCCTGGCAGATGAGTGTAAGGAGTATAACACAGAAGCATTTTGACTTTACAAGTTCTGGTTGCTTTCTGACTTGCAAACTGAAGTGGGGTTGAGTGTTCCTTTAGTATAGTTTACAGTAAAACAAGGTTTGCCTACAGGAGCCTTTTTTATTTGTGTTGTTAACATGCATTTAATCTTAGTTGCTTGTAATTAGCAAAAAGCAGTGCACAGAAGCTTTTACTGGAGATAGGAAAAAATTAGGGAAACCTTAGGAGGTGGGGATAAGAATTACTCCCTGGAATAAGTGGCTTTGTTTCTAGCAGAGGGAAGCCAGCTGCTGAACAGCCTCAGAAACAATGATGGATGGAACTCAAGAAAAGCTGTTTTCTGCTTTTTATCTGTTTAGGATGAGGTGGGGTGAAGGTTTGGAATCTGTAAGGAGGCCTTTTGCTGGCTCATTTGATACACATGACCAGAACTGACCATGTTTGAAGGAGGAGGGGAAGACTTGGAGGCAGCAAAAATTTGTAGGGGCCTTCCCTAAAGGGTGGACTCAAGCATCTGCTGTTCAGAGATGCAACAGACATTGTCAGCTTTGGAGCCCATTTACCTTGATCTGGGTGAGGCCATCACAAGCAGGAAACTCAGTTAGCAGACTTCAGCATTATCCTGAACCAGATATGATTGTGTTAGCCTTAACGCCACCACAGCTGGAATCAGTCCCCTGTCCTCTTCTGTTGTTTAAATGGAGCATTCACCTACTCAAATCCACACCTTTCCATTCCAGTTCTTTACCATGATGGTCATTCTGCTTCTCTGTATCATAACTTATTTGGTATTAGTCTCTTCGACAGCCATTTTGTCATCACTTCTGGACTCTCAAAATGGCATTGAGAACAGGGAAGTTTTAGAACTATTTAGTGCATTTAGAAAGGCTGAAGCTGTGTAAATCTTGTTACAAACATGTATTTCTGCAGAAATCTGCATTCTCAGACATCTCATGTGCATCTCATGAGTCCACCTCAGCTTCCCTCAGCTTCTTGGTGTCTTGCTTTAACAAGTTATTCAATATCGAAATCATCTTCTTTAGCTCTTCTGGGATATACTGGTTCTCTTTTACTCCTGAACCAGAGAGTTTGCCTTAAACCCTGATAAACACATCACATAAGGCCAGTCTGGCTCTGCCTCTGTTATAGTGGAGCTTTTGAAAGTGTTGAATTTAAAGGATATTTGAGAAGAGTGGTGGAAAAAGACTAAGAGAAAGCAGACACTGAGGGAATTGAAGAATATAGCACTGTATGTACACCAAGGGAAACTGTAAAAAGAAGGGAAAAATACCAAGTGTTGCAGTGAAGGAGAGTATTTAATAGGTTTTATAATTATAGCTCTCTACTGGTTTGTTTATGTTGGGTTGGTGGAAGCCAGTCTGGCTGGAAGGGGGATCCTGCACACCCAGCCAGCTCTCACAGTATGTGTGTGCTTAGGGGTGCTGGCTGATTGAACAGGATGCAGCCCTGTCCTGCTCCTCTCCTTTCAGCTTGGTCAGTCCAGGGTGGCAGTCCTGGCTGCACCAGAGTATTTCCACACAATGGCAGGCTGTGTTTTTGGTTTGTCAGCAGGCAGCGTGTCCACTGTGATTGACTGCTCTGCCTTGTCTTGGCCTTAAGGCACAGACTTTTCCATGTGACTCACCTATTGTACTGTCAGGAACGTGTATAGGTCACTATGAAAAGTGATAAAGAACAGCGAAAGGAAACTCAGACTCAGAAAAATGGTACCAGTCTAAACTAAATGAGACATCATTTTGGAAGCACAGCCTGAATACTGGCCATCAGGCTGTAAACAATACAGGCAAGGTCGCAATAAAATGGAAACATATCTTGTTAGAACCAGGATCAGGAACTCAGGGAATAAAGTTCTTCAATGAGATTCACATTCTGGAAGAAGTCACGAAATATGAAGAAGTAGATCAAAGGCTTACGGGATCGATCGGCAAGATTAGTGAGATTCAGTCTCAGGAACTATAAGCCAATCTGCCTGTGAGACTGGTTCAAATCTCTGGCTTTCCAGGGCATCAGAGCCTAGAAACACATGGACATATAATCCTGACCCATGGCACGTTTCCCGTGGCTTCAGAAGAGGAAAGATCTTTGTTCAGTTATTTCTGGCTAGCAGCAAATGTAAAGCAAAAGTAAAGATATTGTATGTATTAGAAAAATTGAGCTAGTTTTTCCTCCCACATAATTCCAGGAGGACATGATTCAGATGAAGAATAAGTGATTAAAATTGTAAATTTCTGCCTTACTAGCAACACATTGATACATTATAGATTAACATAGTGGTAGGAAGCTGTTGTATGTTGTCTTGTGAGTAGTTATTTTAATTTACAGTAAAAATAAGGAGTTAATTTGTGAGTGATGTGAGGACAGTGGATAGGAAACAGCTGTTTATTGTATAATACAAGATCTAAAGTTAGTAATTAGGAAGCAACAAACTAAAAAATAGATGATTGGCTCAAACCCAAAAATATTGGTATTTTTCCTATGTGTAGTTAAAATATTGAACTTTTTGCTGCAGGATTTTTTTTAATGGTTAAAAATCTAAATTGATTAGGAAAGTGACTAGACAAAGTCACTCTGTCTTGGAAAGTCCCCTAACTACAAAATGATGGGAATTGAGACTACTGAGACTGTGCTGGGGAAATGTAGCTATTTTGTGCTGTTACTATTTTCTTGAAAGATACAGTGCTGGGTGCTTCTTTGGCCTGCTTTCATTTAGCTTTTTATTTTCTTCAAATCCTTATCTATCTTTTATTAAGCAATTGATTATTTTGGGGATGGGGTTGGAAAAATCTTGTGTAGGGCAGTTCCACCAAACATATTTGCTCTTCTGTAATTTGTTAGACTGGGTTGCTAAAGGGCAACATAAATCCCCTCATTAGGTGAATAATATATAAGCCTGCCTGGTTTTGCACCTTGACAAAAAATTGGAACTGCTTTGCTAAAAAAATCCCAACAATAAATTGAAATTGTTTTAGAGAAGGGCATGAAGGTGAGAGAGGTTTAGAAATAACTGGAATGACCTATTTCCTAGGCAATGAAAATATATGACAAATATATGTATAGTACAAATATCCAGGTGATCAAGGAAGGTTTTTTTGTAGAATTTGTGGGAGCAGATTAAAAAGAGGTAGGAAGAAATTATGGACAGTTCATGAAAGTTATTTGTTGGAAAAGCTGCTGAGAACAGCCAAGCCTGGGGGGTAGCCCGTGATGCCAAGGGTTTTCTCTGTG
Organism: Sakesphorus luctuosus; assembly: GCA_013396695.1. Lineage (NCBI taxonomy): Eukaryota > Metazoa > Chordata > Aves > Passeriformes > Thamnophilidae > Sakesphorus > Sakesphorus luctuosus. The sequence continues at coordinate 134,488 of VWZD01002965.1, forward strand.
GTAGAGAGGGGAGCAGAAGGGCAGACATGGATTTCCATTGCCCTTTAGCTTTTGAATTTTATAGTTTATAGTTTAACTTTTGTAACCCTCCAGTTTTTATATTCTTCCATCTCCGCACTGGTGCAGGGCATGGCCCTAATGAATCAAGAATTATTGCTGTCCGGTATCAGCTAATGCAATGATATCCACTAGATGCCACTGTGCCATCTCTGTGTAACACCACATGCCCTTTGCAGACCAGAGCAGAGTATGTTCCTTTCAGTGGCAGCTCTGATGCTTTTAGCTGATGGGGATCTCAGCAAAACATTTGTTGATACCTGTGAGTGGCTTTGTGTGCATTTAACCCTACAGAGACTTATGACAGCATTACAATGTAATGCACCCTAGAGATGATAACTTCCACTGAATTGTAACAAATTGTCACCTAATGAACATTACTTCATGTTGCCTACTTTGTGACATTACCTCCTTGTGATGTTACTGGTGCTGTTGTATGCAACCTCTTTAATCAAAAAATTTCAGTGCGGTTTAGTAAGTCCTGTTGAGAATAAACCACACTGCCCCTAAGACAAGAGCTTCCTCGGTACTAAATATTCCTTAGAGATGATTTAGGGCATTAGCCCTTAGTTTGCTTTATACCTTCCTGTCCTCCTACAGCTGTAGTTTTGTGCTGTTTTTTTCTCTTAACCTGACCTTAATCCTAATCCTAGAATGTCTCTTGGACAGGGTTCCCCAAACCTTCTCCCAGTTATGCTGTGTCCAAGGGAAGATATTTTTTGCAGCCCTCTGTGTCATCTTTGAGCCCTGTTCCTACTGTGGTCTTGCTCTTGCTCCCAGATCCAATCCTGACCCTAGCAATAAACCAAGCCATAGTCCAGAAAAGCTGCTTGATCAGGTAGTAGCTATTACTCAGATACGAGCTCTAGTAATGCTAATGTTTTACCTCAGTGTTGGATTGAGAGAAAGCCCAGAGCTTCAGGAGCAGGGCTGGTGGCACTCTTCCAAAGTGGCTTCTGGCATCAGCCCTTAATTTACTTGGAAAGACGCTATCCAGTCTCTAACACCTGTAGTTTTGAGTCTCTCTCTTTGCTCTGAACTGAACTATAATCCTTGGCTAGACCTTAGACAAGGTACCCAAGACTTTCCTCCGGCTAAACACTCCCCATGGGGTAGATCTTTCTGCAACGCTGAACTTTCTTTGGCAGCCCCTTTCCAGCTCCACCCTAGCTGCAGCTCTGGGATTTCTCTGCCTCTCAGCATCCACACTAGGCTGGGCCACTAGCCAAAGACAACCTAGATACAGGGATGAAATCAGCATCTGTAATTCACTTTGGATGATGGATCTCTGACAAAAAAAAAATTTGTAATAGACTTGTGTGGGTGTGCATGTATCTGTTGAGTTCCAGAGAATCTGCAAAATGTGGTGAACTTGCAAGATAAAATAAAATAAAATAAAATAAAATAAAATAAAATAAAATAAAATAAAATAAAATAAAATAAAATAACCCCCCAACCAACCAAACAAAAACCCGCCATAATACAACCTCTCAAAACCAAAACCCAACAAAAAAAAAAACCAAAACCATGTAAACACATACACAAAAAGAAAACACCAAAAACCCAGAACCAAATAGTACAAGTTACTCATTATCAACCAAATAGAGCATGTAACTCATTATCAAGCTAATGAGTATCAAAAAGATGAGAATAGGTATATGTTATACAATGGAAAACAGACTAAAAAGTTGCTTTTCTCTTGTAGAGAGTCTTCTGACTTTCTCTTTTGAATTCCATTTTGCTCTTAGTCTTGTTGGCCACATGCTCATTTTTGTGTGCATATGGATGATGAGGGCTACAATGCAGGCATATATCTGTATGGCAGCTCTGTGCATGTGACAAAGACAAGATGTGACAGATAGAGAATTTACCAGAAAAGATGCTAAAATGGAACAACAGCCAGTTTCACTTGAGTCCTTCCAGTAAAAAACCATTTAAATACAGTAAATTTTGTGTTAATAACACTGCAAATTACAGAGTTCCCATGGAAAGAGATGCTGAGCATGAGCAAGGTTGCAACACAACACAGAACCACCATGAAAACTACAGGGGTCCCTTTTCTCTTGCCACAGGCCAGCCTGGCCAGGCAAGCTATGTGATGAGCCAGAAGCTGATCATCCCAGGTGTGTACGTGTAATTTTTATTCCTTTGTTTTATTTAGTATTAAAAAACTTGATGTATGCTATATGATTAGAACTGGCTGGTGTCCTAAGTCAGTGCTGCTCCTCTGCCTATACTTTTTGGTTTAACATGTGGAATACAGGCTTTCTCTGGAGTGATGCCCTTTTATTTTTCAAATATTGGTTCAGTTTTCTTGCGAGTTCTGCAGTTTTTCATTTGAGTGACAAATGAGTGACAAGCAAGAAATCAAAGCACCTTATCTCCAGACACCAGCTGGTTCTCTGTCTGAACTCAACTGATGGCATTTAGAAGTATGTGAAATGTGTATTAAGCATCTGAAAAGGCATGTGTTTGCCTTATGTTAATGTTTGGATTCTGCAGGATTCTGGTTCATGCTGCACCACATGTTTCTTGTGCCAGAATTTGCAAGTGTGCAGTGTAACTTACCTTCTTTTCCCGAGTCAGTCTGCCATTGTCACTAATTAAAACATGTCATCTGTGAAAAAAACTAATTCCCACTACTGAAAGGGTGTATCTAGGAGATCAGAGCTATGGCACATGGTTTTTCTTTGGAACCTAGAGGTCTGGAGGGCAATCTCATTTATACCTTTTTTCTTTCTTTCTTTCTTTCTTTCTTTCTTTCTTTCTTTCTTTCTTTCTTTCTTTCTTTCTTTCTTTCTTTCTTTTTTTTTTTTTTTGAGAATGATTTGAATCACCTCCTTGTCAGAGGAAAAGGCTGTTTCGTAACTAAGCTGCTTGAATACTACCAGAAAAACATTGCTTCCTGAATTTTTTTAAAAAAGAATATTTGGAAAGTCACTACCCCTCTGTCCCTGTGCAGGGAGGCATGTTCAGTCAGATACTCACACATCTGGAAGGGGACATGTCTGAGCAAATGCAGGGAGAGGGAGTGAAGGAATAGGAATGGATTGACTGGAGATACTCCCCATGCTCTGTTTTAGAGATTCTCTGGGAGAGAAATTAAAGGATCATTTCGGACAAGGGAATATTAATTATATATTAATGCCTGTGGTCAGATCTCTCTTACCAGATATCCGTCTTGGACCATAGAACAATTTCTCTCAAAAGTCTTTAAGTTCAACTAACATATTACTTTGAATGATTATTTTTCATTGCAACAAATCAAAATGTTCTGAAAAATATGTTGTAGTTCAGTGCATTTCAAAAATTCTTGATTAGTTTGAGTCATGAATTGATTCAATGGCACATAACAGATATCTTTACTATGGGACAGTATAGAGAAGTGGGGGGTGTGGAGGGGATCATCTTTTTTCACCCACTGCTACCCTAGAATTGCTCAAGCTCAGTCTAAACCTGCTACTCCTTGCAGTGCTCTGAAAGAGTTGGCAGATGGTGCTGCTTGCCTTTGATATGCACCATATTTCATCCTTGTACTGTTGGTAGTGTCAAAACAGTCTGTTCCTAAAGGTGGTGTGTGCTGGAGATCAAGGAAGGAAGAGAAGAGTAAAAAGGGGTGAACAGCAATGAGTCTTACAGTCCTTAAGATTTTGATGCAAGGAAATATAAGTAAGATTAATTGGAGCTATCCTATTAGCATGATGAATTGTGTTGTTTGCAAACATTAAAATTGAAACTCATGTGCAAAACGAGAAGTATTGTATTTTTTAACTGATGTAGCTGTCAACTTTAAGAAGGCAAGAAGGGTTCATTCTGATAGTCTGGGCTTACCTGGGTTGAAACAGATCCTTAGACTTTCCCAGATTAATTCCTGTCTAAACTCATCCATATCTTTTAGACAAGCAGACAACTGCAGTTTAATAATGAACATAGCCCAAGAGTTAAGTCAGTATTACTTTATCCCAGCTAAGAAAATGATACATTAAATTTTGAACACTGATTTTTACAGTGCTTCCATAGAAAAAAACACTCATTGCCTCATACTGCACCGCGTCATTGCAGAAAATAATGATGCACTATTGCAGAAACAATATTATAAAGCTCAGAGCCAGATGTTATATGGAAGGAAATGTTATTTTATTTGCAAAAAAGCCAGTTTTTCCCATTCTTATTAACTCCATGATCTTAAGCACCAAGGCATGCTTGTCAAAGCAGCATGCCTCATCTAAGGTGATCGAAGTGATCAGGTGGACAAGGTGGTCTGGTTCATATGCATTGTGGTGAAAAAATGTTGCAAAGGACTCTGATTACTGAGTTCTCCTCAGGTGTCCTTGGTTTTCCTTGGATTGAGGACCATTTCATAGTTTTGGAAAAGCTTTTTTGCACCTACAGCAGCTAATGGTGACCTTGATCTCTCGTGCCACCATCCCACTGCATCTCTCTCATTAGAATTAACTCATGGTCCTTTGTCTCCTTGTGAGGGGGTTTTAAGGATCCAGCCCAGTTATAATCACAGAATGGTGGAAATTGGAAGAGACCTCTGAATATTTTCTAGTCCAATACCCTAGCTCAAAGCAGGGTTAACCAAAGCAAGTTACTTAAGATTATGTCAATCAGGGGTTTGAATGTTTCCAAGAGTGAAGACTCCACAACTACTATTTTTGACATTGTTCTTCTCACCCAACTTAGAGAAATAAACTTAATTGCAGAAAAGAGGGCAATGTTTCAAATTAAAACCCATGAATTCTCCTGTCAGCTCTGTCTATGACAGCGAAATAGGATCTTGAATATTAATTTAGGAGGCTGGCAATGTGGTAATGAGGGAGAATGCAAGAACATGTCCTTCCAACATTGCTAAAGTTAGAGCAAGTGGCTTCTTGAATGTTGAAGGGCACTTGTTTAAAGAGAGCAAGGTGCTGTATGGATGCTAAGAAATTCAGAAGGAGGACTCATGAAACTGAGGGGTATTACCTGCCAGTGATCAGATCATTACATCTTTGCATTATTCAGCGGGAATCCTATCCATTTAGGAAGGCTCATGTACATATAATTACCAAAAGTGGTCTGTATTCTGCTTGTGAAATGTGAAGTTGTAGGACCACAGCATTCATCATCGCTTGTGAGAGTTACTTAGGTGAGATGTAAAGACAACATTTATGTACTGTGCTGATTTTTCTCAATACTGATTGAAGACAGTCTTGAAGGAAACTTAAAGGACAATTCACTATTTGACACCTGAGTGTCATAGTTGTTTACAACATTCTGATTTTGTGTTTATTGGCAACTCTGGGCTTCACAGCTCTCAGGTGAGCAGTCACTGATTTTCTGCCCTTCAGCAGGGCAGAGGAAAAAAGGCTGGCTATGATTTTAGGTGCCACAAGATCTACTGTGCTCAGGTTGGAGTGGCTAAGATGCCAAGGCTCCCATATATCAAGGAGAAGCCTGTTTTTCACAGCTCCTGCATAGCTACAGCTTCTTTTGAAATCATACTAATGGAGCAGCAATACAGTAGATAGATCAGATGGAATTAAAGGTCTGCCTTTATCATTTAAGTTTGAAATTTATGTTCCTAGCCTCTGGAGGTGCCTAATAAGAAGTATACAGTATGATCATAACAGCTGGCCACTCATGGCAGTGTGATTAGTGAGAGGTCAATGTGCAAGTCCACTTTTTTTAGGAGTCAAGGTATAACTTGGGCAAGTATCACTTTTGTTAGAATCTGTGTTTGAACTTCAGAGCCTTTTCATCTCTGTCTCTTTGCTCCTGCAGTTCCTTGACAGATTACTTTGGTTAAACCCCTCCAAACCCCAGGCACATTCCCTACACTTCTGACAATGAAAACAGTAACACCAACAGTGAACCCAAAATCCAGAGTTTAGATTTCACAAAGGGGAATGATTTTTGATTAGTTTTGTGCTATATTTTTAGCCTTGAATATCCAAGGCCAGTTTTCCTGGTTTTACCACCAAATTGCTCAAGTTAAATGTAATTACAGCAGAACAGTTAACGTGAAAATCTTAATCTTGTGCCTTCATTGCTTTTTGCTGTTGTTATACTGCAGTTATATGGCTACTGGTAAGCACAGCAAAACCTGGAGCCCTTTTTGGTCTTGAGGCCAATTGTCCTGATCTGGTCATTGCCACACTTTGGAGCTCTTTATCTTCTGAATAATGCTGTGTCTGTGTGGATTGATCCCTGGCTTGCATTAACTCCAAAACTGTACCTGCAGCTTGTGTAGGAAAGTACTAGCTAGCCTGGAACAAAATTGTACCATGGATTGTTCGAATGTTGTTGCCACTCTAGAAAATCAAGTATCCGGACCTACACCTCTAGCTTAGTTTAATAATATAGATATGGTCTTAAAGGTTTCAGCATAGCTTGTTTTTTCACAGTAGGCACAGTTCCTCTATAACTTCTAGAGCCAGGAGACAGGATGCAAAAAAAAAACTTCTACGTGACTCTTTACCTGACACAAAACCCAGTAACTTTTTTACTAAAAACACTTAATCTGTATTTTTAAAGCCACCTCTTAGAGGATTTAGAAAAGCCCAGGGCAAAAATGCATAAAAGGAAGCATGGGAGTCACCTGCTTGACTTCCATGTCAAACAGTTATGTAAATGATGAAGGAATCTTAGGCTGCCATTGTAGTTAAGAAAGAGAGAGAAGTGATAATTTCACACAGATCGGGTAAATCATATATTTCCATGCAGAAACCTGGTTGAATGCCATGCTGTACCTTGAGGCAGATGAATCCTGAGCAAGGGGAACGAGATGCTGGAAAGCAGCACTGCAGAAAGAGAGCTGGATGTCCTGGTCGATGGCAGTTGAATATGAGTCAGCAGTGCCCTGGCAGCCAGGAGGGCCAACCATGTCCTGGGGGCATCAGGCACAGCATCACCAGCCGGTTGAGGGAGGGGATTGTCCCGTTCTGCTCTGCCCTGGGGCAGCCTCACCTTGAATATTGTGTGCAGTTTTGGGCACCACAATATAAGAAAGACATTAGGCTAATAGAGAGGTTTAGGTTGGATATCAGAGAGTGGTTGGGCACTGAACAGGCTCCCCAGGGCAGTAGTCACAGCACCAAGCTGGGCAGAGTTCAAGAAGCATTTGGATGATACTCTCAGGCACATGGTGTGACTTGTGGAGATGGTCCTGTGCAGGGCCAGGACTTGTACTCAGTGATCCTTGTGGGTCCCTTCCAGCTCAGCATATTGTGTGATTCTGTGATTCCTGCCCATTATGGCTAATATCAGCTCCTCCAGATACTTTGCCCATGTATGGAAAACTCCTTGGTTGTTTTGAAAACCTTGTGTTGCAGAAAACTAAAATAATTTTTAATAGGACACTGGAACAGGTTGCCTGTGGTATTTCTGGATGCCCATCCCTGGAGGTGCTCAAGGCCATGTTGGATAGGACTTTGAGCAACTTGTTCTAGTGGAAGGTGTCTCTGCCCACAGTGAGGGAGGGGTTGGAAGTGGATGATCCTTAAGGTTCCTTCCAACCCAAACCATTCTATGATTCCATGATTTTGGTGGCTGAGAAACATGCTTGTGGAAACATCTACGCCTGCTCGCTCAGGAGTGTTACAGGCACCACCAGAGCTGTGTGAGGCTGTCACTTTCCCTTTGTTTTCTGTAAGCCATGCAAGAGAGGCGTCAAAGTTACTTTAATAATCAGTGATTCATGTCCCCTAATTTGTGTCAGAAAATAATTAACTTTGGTTTGCTGATCTGCATATCTCATTAATGCAGACTCTGAAGACAAGGAAGTAAAGAGATGTCATTCAAAACATCTTCATCCTTTTCATGCAGTGAGGAGCCAAGAAAGAGAGCTCTCCAGCTCAGGCAGGTGGGCAAAGAGTCAGCATGGAAGCTTGGCTGCAACTACTGTCTCCATCCCCTGCTCTGGAGGCTGCACCTGGGATAAGCCGCGGAAGTGGGAAAATGAGCTGCTTCTAGTAGGGCAGAGGCTAAATCCTGACTCTTCACTCCTAAATCCCCTGAGGCCAAGGAAGAGGACAGCACAGCAGAACTTCGTGTGCAGAGAGGTCTCAGAATAACAAAGGCTATGAACTTGTTGCTCTACTCTGTCAGAAAGGGAATGATTCCCCGATATGAGCTTTTCTTAGCAGAGAAAATTCGTGGAGGATTCGTGTAGGGTAAACATACAGAGGTCACATTCTTGTGGGTGAGTTTTAAGATGATTTATTTTGAAGAAGTGGTATAAAAATGCATGTAGCCTCTGCTGCAGATGATGAGAAGAAATTCTTCAAGCTGAGACTAAAATCCAGGATAAAGAAATTTAAATTGTTCCCTAGCAGTAGTTGGGGGAATATTTTTCTAAAAATATGATACAGACTATTTAATAGTCCCCTGAAGAGTTACTACAAGAATTTTGGAGAAAAAATCTAGTAATAAAAATATGAACTAAAGGTGTTTAATTACAAATTTCAATGAAACATCTGCAATGACTTTGCTCCCAGGTCCTTCATCATCAGCCATGACTCTGTTCATTCTTTCAGGGCCAAAGGTCATCTATTAATTTAACAAAGGACTTCATATAATTTGGAGAGCAATATTACTATTTCCTTGGACAAATAGCCTTGGGCTTTCATAGTAACAGTAGTAAACACCAAATAATATAATACTTATCAGCTGCTTCTGGCCTAAGATGAGCTAACCTTTCTGTAAGTAATGTACTTTGTTAGAACTGCAGGTCACTGACTGGACACTGGACTGAGGCGAGGCTGCCTGAGTGGGATGTGTAAAATTACAGGGTGAGACATGAGAAATTGCTATATGGGGCAGTTGGCAATGTGACAGACTGGCAAAAGTTAGGGCTCACACCTCGAGAGAAGGCTGGATATCACAGGTCATTTTGAGGGAGCTACATCAGAAATGGCTAAGCTTCACAGATAAATGGAGGGATAATTTGGAGAGTATTGGAGGTCCTTGGGAAAATCCAGCAGCATCTAGAGAACCATGTCAAAACCACTATGTATGTCCAAGGTGACCTAAACAATAATGTTGAAGTAACAAATTTGGGTGCAGATGCAGCAGAACTGATAAATGTAAAGGAAGTGTTTAGGGATGATTTTGTTGAGGGAAGGCTGAGATGGACAGAGGGGAGGTACAAGAGTGGTGAATAGGACTGTCAAGAAATGGGGAAAGGTATAATAGGGTACATGAATCTTGTGAGTGGAACTGTCTGGTGATGCCTGACAGGCCACCCTGTGCCTGATCACCACAGCTGGAGCAGGACAATAAACCAAGTGCTTTGCTCTGACCACATCACACCAGCCAGTCTTTCCTCTGTGATCAGTGGAACCAAGATGGGAGCGGGAGGGCTACTCCTGGCCAGCAAGGAAACATCTGGATAGGTGCATTAAGCATTCTGGTATCTCCATATCAGTGCCTGTTCCAGACCTGATGGCTTTGGCAAATAATCACTGCTTTGTAACACATTTAGTATGTTATCTGGAAGTTGACGTAGTAATTATATAGTCCCAACCATACCAGGATAAAAGTTGAGAAACTCTGTCCATCTGAATACAGATGGGATTTACCCACCCTGAGTAAGAATGGAACATATTTTACAATATTTATTACAAGTTTATCATTTCCAGACAAAGCAAGGCAGTAAAACAAAACAGGAGTACAGCTTTTTCCAGACTGCCTTCACATTCTGACTGTGTTCTGCAGGATATGTCTCTCAGTTGGTTCTGATCTAAAATGCACAGTGAAGCTGCAGAACTCTGTGCAAAGGTCATGGTGAATTTGATGTCTCTGGCATTGTTCCTATATCTGACTGCACTGACTGAGCATCCCCACTAGGGTAAGAATGTATCTGGATTCATGTCAAGAGTCCACACATTTTTTGAAAGCACGGGAGATACCTCTTACTTTTTTCAAGTGTAATGCAGATTATGGTTACATGACTCATTTTAGTGAATGTTTTGGTTGCATCAGTTTTGCTCTAGCACACACATGCACCAGTAACTTTTCCTTGAGGCCCCTGGAGCCCAGGACTCACAGCAGTGAATTAAAAATGTCTCTAAACCCAGGATTTAGCATCATTTTAGGGGGAAGTATGCCTGCACTGCACATGGCAAATATACATCCTAAGCAGAAATTTCATTGTTTAAAATAAAACAAGAAAAACCTCTCTGTAGCACATAGCATGCTACTTGCACTTATCAACAAGTAAAGTACAAAGAATATATAAAAAGGAAAAAAACCCCAAACTTAGCCAAGAAGTGCTCACCAGTAAAAACATCACAATGAATTTACTTGTACAGAGCTCTGAGGGTACCAGGACACATACTAGTTAGTGATTGATACTCCATAACTGAGCCAGGAACCAGAACTCTCTGTGGATAGCAAAGTTTGAAAATTGAATGGGTTTGAATTAAGAGCATTGATTTATTTTTCAGCTTTAAATGAAGTTATTTCTTTACATCAAGGTATCCAGTATGTTCAAATTATTTTTCTTGCAAACATCAAACTATACAAATTGAAAAATCATTAAAAAGACTATTTTAAGGTGGGGTTATCTAACCAGTGGCCCAAGATCACATCCACATTCAAGGTATAGCCAAGTAACTTGCTGGCAGGAGAGACCCTAGAGTTATGAATATATCTTTAAGGTACCTTTAAGATCCCTGTTGGCCTTTTTACACCACCATGAGGAAATGACTCTTTCTCTAATGGGCAAATGACTGAGAGCCTTCAGCATAAAACAAGCTTAAACTGTATTTTGGGTATCAAAGACTTAAATCTTCAAAACTCCCATATAGTTGCTTGAGCTTCACAGGCAGCTCAGTTTTCAACAGTATAAGCAAGATCTGGGACTCAGACTTACTTCTGTGCATGCCAGAATAACCTCCGTTTGTACAGGGCTACGTAGAGTTGTTTCTCTCATACTAATGTCCTGCCAAGACCCAGTAATTATGCAGTTTTGATAGATGACCTGTACAGCTTGGTCCAACAAAAGCAGTAAAACAGGATATAGGGAGTTTATTTATTCTGTTATTGTCTTTGCCTGAGCAGCTTCAGCCCCATGTCTCATGTAGGGAAAGTAAGCACTGAACTACGTTATTTTGGATGAAAAAGAGAGGGTGTTGAACCCCTTCTACTGAAGCTGTTCCTCCTTGTACAACGGGCTGGAAAGGTTCATTGGTAAGTGGGCAGACTAAGCAGGCAGCAAATAAATGTGGGCAGGACAGCTCCAGTCTGGGTAGAGCCATTCCACAAAGCAATATAGTCTGTGAGAAGGTGTTGATCCTGAAAATTCCTAGATGTCTTCAGAAAAGAGAAGTAATACATTTACCAAAATTTCCTGATCACAGGTCTGTTTTAGCACTTAAAGCTGAGGGAGAAACACAGTATCAGGATTCTGTTAAAAAGTAGCTATGACACTCTGGGGATGTACATTAAATGAAGAGTGCCAAGCTGTTGACCAAGGACTGGGAACTTGATTGTCTACACTGTTAACTTGCTATAACAGTCATTGGCATGATTTTGGTCTCATTCAACTAGCACTCCCCCAAAGTGCTTGTGAGAAGAACTGAGGAGGGATTCTAGGCTAGGGCTATTTTCTACTAGGCATCCTTTCTTGGAGTCACAGAGAGCATTTATCTGACCTGCTCCTGCCAGCTGGCCCTGATACTGTTTACAACAGTTATTTACAGAAATTACTTCTATAGGTGTTTGTTTGATTGAGTATAGATATACAGTATATCTATATCTATTTAAATCACTGTCACTCTCAGGTCTGTAGTGAGAGACAGGCACTTTTAAGATATGATTCATGTCATCTAACTGCAGACACCTAAATAAATCAGATGAATCACATCCTGAAACTTCTACATGCCATTGACGGTGGCAGCACAGGTGACTGATTCAGACAGAGGACCACCTGCATTAGTCCAGACAAATTCCTCCCTGAATGAGCAGCTGGTGGCCATAATGCTCAGCTCTAAGTAGGGCCACTGAGGCCAAGGAGAAAGACAGGACCACGGTGTGAGTGTAAGTGGAGCTGGAATCTTGTCCTTACTGCAGAGAGGCACTGGCAGCCATGAAGACATTCCTGCTTACTTCAAAAGGTAAATGTCCTACTCTTTAATACCTAGGTTTGTTTCTATAATCCAAATATCCATTTTTCTTATCACTGACATTTTTTAGTAATATTTTTTTCCAGACCTAGTACATGAACACTGCTACTCATAAACGTGGTTAGACTGAAACTAAACACAGTGTTGTTCCAAAATAATTAGAGCTGAAAAACTGTGATAGTCTTTTCAGGCTAAATGGAAAACACAGTCAAATATTCCACTACATCTTTGACTTTGGAGACAATAAGCTGCTTCCCAAGCCATTGGGCAGCATGGTAAAGTTGATCACAAGCTAATGTGATCAGGCTGTGATGAGATCAGCAGTGATGAGACTAGTTGCAGCTTACACTGTACCAGATGAAGGCAGCCAGGCAGCAAGAGGTGCAAATCTAAGTGCTTGGCCGAGGGACAAGGGGGACAAAAGCTGCAGGAAAGATTCTGGTGGGCATTGTGCTTGCTGTGTGTTTCAGGAAAATATTAAAACATTGAAACAGACTGGGAGACTAGGACAGACTTCCTTGTTAGTGGAAGTAGGAATACCATAATTTGGGAATGCAGCATCCACAGCTAATCTTTCTGTAATAGGTAACTGAAGACAAATTAATTTATTTTTTTAGTCTTTTAACTGTCTTGGCAAAATGAATGTTATCTTTTGGATAGCTTTGTACTAAATGACTAATGCTGATTAGACAATCATAAAATCACAAATTAAGGTATTGCAATAGTAATTAACCCTTGAAATTCACTGATAATAAAGGAGAGAGGCTGTAACCAGGGAAAATGCTGACAGTTCACAGAAGCTTTCAAAATCTTCCTTGCAGCTAAATCTGGGAGGGAGAGAACTAAAGAACCAGCACCTCAACCCATTTGTAAGATCAAGAAAGATGAAGGTTTGGATCTGAGGGTCAAGGGCAGAAGCTTAAATGACAGGTTAAGAGATGAGGAATTAGCAAAAAGAGCAATGCAGGTTTTATCAAACACAGAAAAGTGGAAGGTTAATTAATAATCTGTTTCAGAAAAGACCAGCTTCAAGTGCTCTTTTAGCCATTTTGCTTCTGTCTTAAAATGAACCTCTGGAGCAAAGAGAAAAGGATAACCCTTAATTAACTGCAGGAAGTGTTGAATTGTGGTGTGCTCAGAACTGCAAAACAAAGCGATGCAGGATAGGGGCTTTTAAAATCTACTTGTTAAAACTCCCAAATATTGTGAAAATCCTATTCAAATATTAGTGCATTTCAGTGGTGCTGAAAGTAAAGGAGAATCAAGGTATGTTCATTCCTGTCAAGTGCAGAGGTACTAACCAGACAGGCAGCCTAGAAAATAATTGTACAGACTTGAAACCCAGACTTTTTACGTACTGCAAACAATATCAATATGTAATTTTATCTTTATGTCATGAATTATAGATGTACGGTGGCATGTAAGGTGGCATTCATCTTTACTTAACTATGTGTCTAAGAAATGGTTAAGTCAGAGCTAATTACTGGAGATGCTCTTTGTAGTCAGTGAACAAAACCAGGTTTTCCAGAAAGCAGTTTCTCTCAGGCTGAGATGGGCCAAATGAATTGCCCTTTGCAGTTGCCTCTTGACTGTGAAGTGACCTTGGCTGATCAGTTGACACATAGGCAACTAACTTTCTAACATCTAAAATTACATCAATTAAATCCAACTCTTTTTAGTCTCACTTGGTTTCTCACACTGGAATCATCTGTAATTGATTTCCTGAACGGTAGGATACAGGAATGGATTTGAGAGGAAGGCAGTTGTCATTAGTGTATTTTTAGATGCAAGCTCAAATTTGAATATTCTTTCCTAGGAATCTTTTGAGTTAAGCTGAGGCAGCAGCAGGATCTCACAAAGATCATAAAGTTTATCTTTTCCCCAGTACTCACTTCAGATTTGCAAAGCTAGCAAGAAAAACTGAGAAAGCCACAGTGTCCTAGTTCAACAGGTGGGACCAGTTTATCACTGTGTGGGTGTGAACAAAGCTGTGTATTCTACACCCTCTATTCATTTCCCATGAACTGTTAACAATAGACCATTTGCAGTAGCTGCCTAGGGCACACCCGACCCCTCAGGCTGTGAGCTGGGTGTCAAAAACACCTGTGAGATGAGAGCTGTGATAACTCCCTTCCAGAATGTCGTTAGCANGGAGATTACTCATTGTGGAACTCCCTACCCTGGCGGATAGGTACTCGGTGGTCCCACCTGGACCTGAGGGGACATAATCTTGGGGATTCTGGGACTTGGGGGACCACTCATCAGATCCAGAGGAGGACCAGAACTTTGACAGGACTGCGACCACCACTTTTCACCAGACTGCGACCATTATCTGCATCAACAGAGTATAAGGAGAGAGAGAGTCTGCTCTTCCCTTGCCACTGAAAAGGCTCCATCCTGCACCACGTGAGTCACACACACCCTTGTCTCTGCCTTGCTGGGAAAAGACTGAGAATTCACCTTGCAGCCAGCTGAGGTGTGACACTGACACTGTCTATAAATATAACTGCACCAGGAGGAACCTACAGTTTTGGGGATTCTTCTTTTTGGTGCTGGGGGAGTAGTTTGCTCTGGTCTGTTTATAGTTATATCTATATCTACACACACACACACACACACACGCGTATATATATATATGTTAAAAACAGTTATCCTTCTTATATCCATTTGCTAAATAAAGTTTTTTTAAAAATTTTAATAAGGGGTGATTTGGTTACTGGGGAGGAATCCTCTCCTCTGGTTCTTGTAAACATTTTGGTTTCCCTCAAACTAAAAACGCACAGGAAAAATCTCATCCATTGGATTCAGCTCAATGCATGTCTCACACTAAAAAAAAGTGCCATTGTAATCTGCATTTTCTTGGGAAGGGTGACAACTGCAAACATTGCCTTCAGTCATTAACCTGAGTTCCAAAAATGCAACATTTACGTTAACAATTTCATCATTCACAGGAAGAAACACTGGCCTGAACACAACAGTGAATAGGTGATTTTTAAATTACTTGCTCACCACCAGGACAGAGCAATTGGATATTGATCTGCCTTTCATATTTGATTACTATGGCAGATAAGAGTTGCAGAGATTTGCTTTTGAATCCAGCAAACAGGACAGTAAATCATGTAACATCTGTACAAAGCACATTCTTTGGCTGTGAAAAGAGTCAAACCTGAGTCACATGGGAAGATTTTGTCCTCTGAAGGTAATTCTCTCTTATCACATAAAGTAGTACAAAGACAGCAAATGAAACTACATCTTGTGACAGTGCTTGTTGTTCAAGTGCCAAGTACCATTCCTTATTTGTGACAGTAAAAACATGATATGGGAATAATCCACATTATTTTTAAGCAATAAGGTCCCAGTTAATTACCAATTGCAAGATAAAGCCACCAGTTGATCTTTCGAGGAAATGACCACATGCTTGTTCAATTGGATGTCACTAGGTTTCAATTTGATTAGAAGATTATATTTTATACTCTTTTGTTCATACTATTCATTAGAATGATAGGCAAGTGCTTAATGAGAGACTGTAGTTAATAATTAGCAGTAGCATCTCTGCTAAATTTGAAGTTTCATTTCTACTTCCTACTATTTAATGAATTAGGCAATGAGTAATTTTTTTAATTGGTGCAAGCCTGATATATATATGTAACTTCTCTTTCAGCAGGTCCTTTGACAGTTCTTGCTTGATCAGCAAAGTAATGACAGGCCCTGCTATGTGGAGAGAGTTGTAATTTGTTGTGGGGTTTTTTTCAAGAGTCTGAGCAATGGTGTGCCAGCACCTACAGTTTGAGTGTCTGCAGAAATTTGTGGAAATCCAGGAAGATATGGCTATAGCAAACGCCAGAGACAGTTCCCCAACCAAGAGCAAAATGAGCAAACCAAGAGCTTCAAAATTCCCGTGGACCAGGGCCCACTGAGGAATATCAGTGTTCCTGCTAGTAAATCAAAAATTGCTGTGGCACAGAGCCGAATACACAGGGCAATGCTGTGCATGAAGCAGGACACACCTGTGCCCCGAGGCTGCTCTGCCCTGTGGGCAGCAGCCCCTGGGAGCAGCAGGACAATGGCTCTTTCAGCCATCCTGGCTAAATCCACCTTCAAATATGAGTCAAGTCTAAAGCTTTGCTCAAGCCTTACTGCTGGGAGAGCTGTCAGTGCTCTCACTGGTGCAAAACTCCTGCACAGTGGAAAAAACCACAAAACATCCTTGGTAAATAGTACCTCCCAGTGTCTTTTAGGGCAGAAGATTCTGTTTTAGCAGTAGTTAGAGGTCTGCCCAACACTAGTTAAAGTAAACTAAAAATAAACGGCAGAGGAACTGGACTCCACACAATCTATGAGATTCATAGTGAAGACATTCTATTAGACATAGCACACAGTTTATATAGGGTTAGGACTACAGCTTATTGGCTAAAAGTTAACACACCACCACGCTAGATACTTCAGTTGGTTAGAACCTATCTCTCACAAGTTCCATGTTTATATTATTTCATCCTGGCTATTTTCGTGCACCTGCAGGGTCCTGTGAATTCCTACCATGTGAATTCTTGGGGAGTAACCTCCTCCCTACCAGCCAGCAGCATCTGAGCTCCTTGCTGCTTCTGGCTGATAGCTGAGTCTCACAGGGCTTTCTAGAGATCTGAATTGCTCACTTTTGATTTTACTGTAACAACAACTAATGTGTTTGGGCTATTTCTGACTGGCACTTGAAGTTATGTTAAAACTACACCATCACTTCCAGAGTTCGGGCTGGCAGCTCATCACAAGAATGAGTTCTCACCTCTAGCAGTACTTTGGAAGGTGAATCAGCTACAGTACTGGCACAATAATTGCATTAAATTGAATGGCTGAACAATCAGTTCTGGGCCAAAGTTTTCCTTAGCAGAGTTGTGGGGCAAGATTTTAACAATAATTTCAGTGCCCAACAAGGCAGATGGTTGCTGTGAAGCTTATTTAGGAGCTGTTTGATACTAGCAATGAGCTCCTGACAATTCTGAGCATTTAAAAGCTTTTGGAAGTCCCAGTAACAACTAAATCATAGAATCATAGAATGCATTGTGTTGGAAAAGACCTCCGAGATCATCAAGTCCGACTCTTGGTCCAACTCCAGTCCATTTACCAGATCATGGCGCTCAGTGCCACGTCCAGTCTCAGTTTAAAAACCTCCAGGGACGGTGAATCCACCCCCTCTCTGGGCAGCCCGTTCCAATGCCTGATTACTCTTTCTGGAAAGAATTTTTTTCTGGTATCCAACTTAAATTTCCCCTGGCAGAGCTTGAGCCCGTGCCCCCTTGTCCTATTGCTGAGTGCCTGGGAGATATCTTAGCACATACACAATCCACATTCTTAAAAATATATGAAAAGTAGCTCTCATACTGCAGGATAATTAAACCATATCCTGGGTTGTACAGTCCATAGTTTAAGGTATGGCTGAAACCCATTTATTCAGGGGCTGCAGTGATCCTCTGCTCACAACAGCATAGAGGAGACATAGGTAATTAAGTTCTGGGTATAAATAAGAGGAAATATTAGTAAATATTATTTATCTGTTTGTTGGTTTTTAATATGTATTTCTGTGCAAGCATCTGGAATAACTACTGTCCAATTACTTTCTAGTGATTGACTGTGACTCTATTATTGTGTGCTCTGAGTATCCTGTATAATCTGGTCATTTAAAACATGGAAGGTGAGTGAAGTCACTCCAGAAAGTATTTAGTGGAGAGGAGGATGTCTTCGAAGACCTCCAGAGGAAGCCTGTATGTCTAATTAAATTCAGAGTAATAATTTCCTTAGATCTTTGGTCTTTTTGTTCGTTCGACAATTTATTTAGATCTAGTCAAATGAGATGTACATTAAAAGATAGAATAAAATTAGCTAAAATGTTCTGAAA
This sequence comes from Sakesphorus luctuosus, assembly GCA_013396695.1. Lineage (NCBI taxonomy): Eukaryota > Metazoa > Chordata > Aves > Passeriformes > Thamnophilidae > Sakesphorus > Sakesphorus luctuosus. Next base: position 152,548 of record VWZD01002965.1, read on the forward strand.
CTAGAATTTTTTATTAAAAAGACTGAAATGAGTAATAGCTAAAAAAAAAGGGAAAAGTTACGGAAAATTGAAAATTTTCAATTTAATTTGCTGGAAAGACACTAAATTAAATTCTGAACAAAAGAAGACATTTTGCTTATTCACATTTTGAGCTTTTCCATATAAATATTTGTATCATGTTATTTAGAATGACAGTTATATAATTTATGATAGTGAATTAAAATTCTTAGAATGCTCGGGTTCAGCAGAATTGAAAAACTGTGGAAAAGGAGGAAGACGTGCATTATAATACTTCACCTCTGACCAAAATGAAACATGTTTCTTCATTGTCAACCTCAGAAAACAAAAAAACCCTCATACAGTACAGATAAATACTTATGTAAATGGAATCCTGTATATTAAGCAAATCATCGTTTCAGTCTCTTTACATTTAACCTTCTAAAGCTGCAACATAGATCAAATAATGAACATTATTCTGAGATCTAATTAATACTCCTAGCACTTTTGCATAGTAGATAGAAAAAAAATTTACCAGTGGTCATCAAGATACACATGTAGTTAAATTAAAATTCCTGTGGGTCATGGTAAGTACATTTTTCTGTAAGATAACGTGAAAACTATAAAGCTCATTTACATGCCTGGGCTATGATCTGTTCACTATTAATTTCCTTGCCTAGAAGTGCCTGAGAGCTGAACGCTAATGATAGGAAAGTGCATTGCCAGCACAAGCTGGAAAGTGAAATGCTTCCTTTATAGGCTGTGAATGTGCAATGTTACGGGCTTGCTAAAGTGTGTGAGCATACATATAAATGTGCACACACATACAGAGGGTTAAATATATTTTATTGAGTATGTTTTTTGTCCCAGTGCCTGTGCACTATTAAATATCTGGTTGATTGCTCAATTTTCTCATTACTCTACAGAGGATTTAATAATTAAATAGAAACTGACTTTCATATGTAGAGCCTCTGCCTTCTAAAACCATCTTACATATCTAGTGCCATTACAGCTGCCAGAGCCTGTAGTTCCTGGGATATATGGTTGCTCACAGAAATATTTTCTTTTTTTCTTTCTACTTTGCTATGTATAGCATTATATCTTCCAGTGTCATTTTTTTAAATAATTAACTAATACACATTAATTCTGGCTATTATTACTAGGGTGGCTCAAAAATACAACATATTTAGCATTTATTTCACTTCTTTGAAAACACAGGGTTTTGTTCAGCTCCTAGGGCTCCTGCAGTCTGCCTTTAGTAGGATGTCCCCTCCACGAGCCTCTTGCCAGGTCGCAGTTATGGAGATTGCTTCCAGCAACTGGCAGCACTTGTGGCATCAGCCAGGGCCTCTGTGGAGCTGGTGCCCTCTGCCTTGGATACAGGAGGGGTTTCTTCTAGAAGTCTCTTAACTTACTGAGCAAATCTGGACTTACTGAATGCTCCTTTATTGAGATCAATATAAAATTTAAGCACTACTTTAAACCCCTCTTAAGGTCTGTGTTAAGAATCTGGGAAGTGTATGAATGTTGATCCTTTGCAAGATGTGAAATTTCATATCGGGTAGCAAAAAAGGATTTGCAAATTGTGCTACCAAGCAGGCAGATGCACAGCAGCTCCTTCAGAGATGAGGTGCTGCAAAGCAGTGTCCTTTTATCCAACTGTTTCTCTCATTTTCAATACTTCAGCAGAAAAAGCTTGTTTGTTTTCAACTTCACTTTTTGATTTGGTGTCTAGAGTTCATCTTGCAGTGAGGACTTAATGGTACTGGCTGACCTGGTAAGAAAATGGCAGGTGAAATTCTGTGACAGTGACTGCAAATAATGCACAGGGAAGGAATTTGCCCTAGCTAAACACAGAGACATGAGCCCTGACTTAGCTACTAACCCTTAGGGAAAAGCTGATTTTCACGTTTCACAGATATTTCACAAAATATTCTGAGTTGGAAGGGATCTACAAGGATCATTGAGTCCAACTGTTAAGGGAATGGCCCATACAGGGATCAAACATGTGTCCTTGGTGTTATTGGCACCATGATCTAACTAACTAGGTGAAGTGCATTCAAAGGTAAAGGGAACATTAGGAATTGCTAAGAAAAGAACCTGAGAACAAAACACATAATCCTTTAGGTGCTGTAGGATCAGTGATGTCTCCAGATCTCAAACACTGGCTGCACCCAGTGTACCCAGTAGAGTCAAATGCTCCCTTATCCTCAGAACGTATAGCAAAAGAAGTAGGAAGCTATAAGTGAAGGCAGGCGAGGGGTATGCTACAAAAAATAGATGTCACTGCTGTGACTTTGTCAGATGCCTTGCACAGAGGTGTCTTCCTACAGCACAGTGAGAGTTCTGGAACTGTTTGCTGCAGCACCTCATGGTCACGGTGGGTGAAAATGGGTTCAGAAAGAGATTATTCTAATTAGTAGAAGACAGCTGCATCAGAAACTACTAAACATAGTTGTCTGGATGTATCCTCTGACTCAGGAAGTCCATAAACACTTGCCTGACAGATTCTGTGAGAATATAAAATGTATACACATCTCAATCGTAGGCACCTTCTCCTTTCTGGAGACAAGTTGCTGGATTATAGGGACATCTGACCCAAAGAAGTCCTCTCATTTTTAAGAATTTAATTTTTAAGAATTTAAATGTTATTGACTTTCCTTCTTTCTACATAAGCCTTAGGTCAGGGAATTCCACTTAATTCCCTGGCTTTTTACAGTTGGTGGGCACAGAGCAATGCTTTGCGAGTTTTGCACAAGCTTTCTGTGTCTGGAGGCAAATGGATGCTTAAGTGGTTTTAGCTGTCACTGAGTCATGTCTTTTTCCAGGCACACAATACCACCATATATTTAAAAATTCGTGGGGCAGAAAAGAGACTTCAGAAATGGAGCATTAAAATTCAGGTGGTGACTGGATGCACTTTATGTGGTGAGTGTGTTTGGTGTTTTATTTAGAGATAAAAAGTATTAGAAATACACAACTTCAAAGGAATGCAGAGACTACACAGGGGTTATTAAATAACTCAAGCTGTCCCACTTCCTAATAGAATGCCAAGGGGGAGGCAGTTGAGTGTAAAAGGTTTATAGGAAAATAAATGCCTTTTCTTTCTGCAGTATTTTTTTTTCCTGGCAGTTAATGTTGCTGCCATAGAAAAAACCCTATATAAACAGCGATAAGATATAAACCAAGACAAATGAAGATACACAAGTGTTTACTCTGAAGTTTCAACTTTCTAATACAAGCAAATTCACACAAAGCCTCATAATTATACCTTACCTGCAAAGTCCAAGTTTTGAATTTGCCCTGTCACAAAGTGCCCCTGGGCAGATCCAATGGAGGCCTCAGGGTACTAAGGGAAAGAGAATGCAGAAAGCCCTCCTTTCTCCATACCAGTTTTAGAGATTGTTGGATGCATTGATTATTGTCATCACTTCTGGCAACCTTAGTCGCCATTGCTATCAGAGCTATAGTAGCTATAAGATGGTGGGGATTGTAAAGGACATGGGAGGAGATAAGAGGAAAAAGGATATCAAGTGAAGCAGAGGGACTAACTGGAGTATGAGTAAAGGGTGAAGGTTGATTTGGGGTTTGGAAGACAGAGGATTCTTGGAAATAATTAGAGGATTTTTATGCCCTTACTGGAACTGCAGTATGTTATCTGCTCCTAAGGAAAAAAAAAAGGAGTATTTTGGTAATTACACACAGAATTGTCCCAGTTTCATTTAGTTAGGTTGTCCATACCCTGTGCAAACCTTGTCTATAGGTGAGTAAGCCTCTCTTCTCTGACCCTCACCAACTACAGCCTACACAACAACTCTAAAACATGTTTCATATCTTCCCTCAGCCCTCTTTGCCATGTGTGAGGGCTTTGAGCAGCATTTGGGAATGATCCCAGCAGCCCTCATGGGCTGGAGCAGCTCTGAGCTGCATTTCAGCATATTACTCTCACTGCTGCCTTTCTTGCAGGAGCATGCAAGGAAGCATAGCACTGGCATTTCTCAAATGTCAAATAAGGTAACTCGTTATTGGACACATCATTACATTCTTTAAACATACTGCAAAAGAAAGAATTGTTGGGGCATAAGAGAGCCCATCTTATTTGAGTCCTGCTCAAGGCAGCAGTGCTATGCCACATAAAACATCTTTGTTTAGCTCCCTGACTATTAGGCAAATGCTTTAGAAAATAGTGCAATTAGAGATCCAAACAATAAATTCAGAGTAAATAATGAAGGGTAGGAGTGGGGAGAAAGAGGAAAAGTAACATTATATCAGCAGACACCCATGACACTGGGTTGTGCAAGGGTGTTTGTCTCTGTCTCTTCCTTTGCCCTCCCTGCAGCAATGTGGGGCTATAGCTTGTCCAATGTCATCCAAGAGCTCCCAATCCTTGGAGAGAGGAGGTGACAGGGAGATGTAAGGTGACTGCCCAGTGTGGCAGGAGATGCTGCATAGCAGAGCTGGTCCCAGACGGACAGGTGATGTGGGGAGACCTACCTATGCTCTTCCCTGACTGGAATCTCCTCTCTCTTTCCTCGCAGACCCCCTGGTCACTTTGGAGTCCTTCCTCTTGCCTGTGCTCCTGGTTTGCTCCTCCTCACTGGGAAAATGTCCTTTGAAAGATAGTGATTTACAGCTGACCGTAATAATTCCAAGCATCTGTACTCAAATAACTGCTACTTATTTGTCCAAAGATATACATCAGGAAGTTAAAAGAGATTAAATGCCTAAAATGCTGCTCATTTAAGTCTTCATTAAAGTATATAGTTTTTTTCACAAAATGTGGATGTATCTGACAGCCTCAGACCGACCCCCACAAGCTCAAGATCTCCCAGGCTTGTCTGTGAGAGCAGCTCCTTGGCAACTTAATTAAAAACCAAAACCATTTTCTGTGGAGGAAGCTTGTGATCTTCTTCTGCCTTAGGAAAGTGAGTTGTTTAATTATAGCTGGTAGCTGAAAATAGCATCTTTCTAAACCAATAGTTAGAATGGGTTGCTGTTGCCTGCCTCAGAGTGTCTTATTTAGAGATGTCTTATACCTGTCTGGTTTTTTCCACTTCTGTTTCTAAGCAGGTCTTAGAGCAAACCATGTGGTAGGATGACACGTGAAGCAGGTAAACCACACAGTATATAGGTCTCCTCTGTTTTCACAGATACACAGACTCAGAAGACCAGATTTTTTTCTTTGGATTTAAGTAAATGGTTTCTGTTCAAGCCAAATATGAGGGCAAAAAGTTTGCTCTAAAACATGAGGCCAGATGTACCAATCCCTGCACAGCTGTGCACGTGGGAAAATGGTAGAAATACTTCTCCTCCATCCTTACATGAAAACATTGTAGAATCCCTCTGGCAGCACTTGTAAGCTGCCAGGCCTTCCCCTGGCCACCTTTTTGGTTACTCCTTGTGGGAGCTGCAGTGGCTGAGGTGGGACTGATAGTGAACACTCCTTTGAAAGCTGATGGTGGTTTCTGTGAAGGGTTTTACAGCTTATTACAGTGTTTTATCAGATTGTCAATGAATGGGATGTCTCCAAAATGCATGTAAGAACATTAGCTGCATCCCAAGTGATCTAGGAACACATGTACCTGGAGTCACTTGAATGAAATGTCTCTTTGCCAAGGAATGTAGAAAAGTGGCTTTCCTATATTGTAAGACAACATTATTTTCTGACTGTGGGGACTCCCAGGGATAGCTTCTGCAGCTCTGAAGAACATGGGAGAGGAGATGAACTAGCTCAACTTTGCTCTCCGTACTAAATTCCCACTGGGCAGTGCTTTACACAACTGCCAGCATTTAGTGTGCAATTTCTAACAGAAATCTGCTGTACAAATCATGCACATTGTGCAATCTGCCTGGTTATCAACACAGACAGTGCCATTTACTCTGGGCCTGCAAATGTTTTGTCTTACATCCAAGTAGGTGTTAGTACCCTTAGTTAAGCTCAAATGCAATGAGCTCTTGTAGTGCCTTGGGAGCAAATTATTTTGGTGGTAACTTCTTGTTGTACATTTCTCTGAGCTGTAGAAGGCGAATGTCTGTAAGTTATTTGTTTCAACCCCTCCCATCAGTGTGCTTTGCATTGATTAAATTGAACTATTTGATTTTGATTGGCATAGGAATAATAAGGGAAGACTTCACTTAATGGACTGAGATCTTTGTCCTCAGTTTCCACAGCACAGCATTGTTATTAAGACACTAAATTAAAGACCGACTTTGAAGTCTCAGCTTTGCCTATTACATTTCTCTCTGTAATGGCTCCACCGAAGATAGTGGAAACATTCCTATTAAATTAGATAGACTTGGTTTAGGACATGAGTTGTGAACATCGTCACAGAAGTCAAGAAGAGCAATGTGTACCTGCAGCCCAGAAAACCAGTTGAATCCTGGGCTTCATCAAAAGCAGTGTGGGCAGCAGGTCAAGAGAGGGGATTCTGCCCCTCTGTGCTGCTCTTGTGAGACCCCACCTGAAGGACTGCATCCAGCTCTGGGGCCAGCAACATAAAGAGGATGTGGACCTATTGAAATGGGTCCAAAGGAGGCCATGAAGGTGATTAGAGTGCTGGAGCCTGGACAGGCTGAAAGAGTTGGGGTTGTTCAGCCTGGAGAAGAGAAGGCTCTGCAGACACCTAGAGTACCTGGAAAGCCTAAAAGAAATGTGGAGAGGGACTTTTACAAAGGCTTGTAGTGATAGGATAAGGGGAATGGCTTTAATATGACAGATTTAGATCAAATACTAAGAAGAAATTCTTTACTGTCAGGATGGAGAGGCACTTGAACAGGTTGCCCATAGAAATTGTGGGTTCCCCATCCCTGGAATTGTTCAAGGCCAAGTTAGACAGGGCTTTGAGCATCCTGGTCTAGTGGAAGGTGTCTCTCTGCCCCTGTCAGGGGTTTTTAGAACTAGATGGTCTTTATAGTCCTGTCCAACCCAAACCATTCTGTGATGATCACAGAAATCATAACATTTTTATGATGCAAAATAAGGATGAGAGCAGAATCCAAACCTTGGAGTAACTCCTCTAACTTAGTAAAAGTAGCATGAACACTGCTGTAGGATTTTTTTCACTTTCCCTTTACTCCTTTGCAAAATAGTTTCCATTTGTGGTTGTATATGCAAACACCTGGAAATCAGTGGGTTCAGAGAGCATCTAGACTCAAAATTTTTACAGACCTTGGCTCCCAGGCTGCCATTTTCATTCCTGCCAAATAGCCCCTTGGCCAAACCCCAGGGAAATGTTTTTTGAATATTTTTTGAATATTCAGGATTTGCTCAGCACAGGAAGTGTAGCTTTCCTAAGGACAAGCAGTCTGAAAATCAAGCCTGACTGGATCTGAAGCAATGGTCATGTGGTAAATCTAAATGCTCCCAACAAAACTGCATCATCATTAGCTGGAACTAATGTAGTGGAGTTGAGTCAAGCCCATTATAAACTCTTGTTAAAATCAGCTGGCTCTAATGCCACCTGCATGGACTAGACCTGAAACTTCATTTAGTATCTGATGAAATTTAAAATACTTCTTTTGAGGGGGTCCAATTCAACATAAAGTGAAAGAGCAGTGAGCTACTGTAGTAGTTTTAGCTAGGCCTCAATTTAGTAGGCTCAGAGAATCTGCACAGATTAGGAGAGACAGGTATCACCTGACTTAAGCAACCAAAGAAATATTTCATACCAGATGATGCAAACCTGAGATATGAATACAGGAGGAGGAAATGTTCACTCAGTTCCATCATGCCTGCAGTGGAGGCAGGATGTGCTGCTGCTGCCCTGCTGTCCTGGGCCTTGCTCCTGCCACATATTTTGTTCAGAGTTCACCCAGAACCATTTATTATATACAAATATGCTAAAAACTGGAGCTGAACAGGAAAGTATGTCTGCCTTGAAGGTTTTTAACTATCCTGTGGGTTCATTGAAGGATGGATAATGTTATCTCCATAGCAAGAATATAGTGGTTACAATACTTATTTTAGCAATTATATCATAGCAGAACAACAGACCTTTCAATCTGCCATTTTGCAAAATTATTTTTCCTTATCTTGTCTTCTATGCCACAGCCATCACTGTGGTGCTTTGGTACCTATATAAAGAATATTATGCATTAATAAATAACTAGTATAAATTCAGGGAAAGACTAAACCATTAAAAAAAAATCAACAGTATGACTCCCTTAAATTTTCTGTATTTTAAGGTTTCCCTGAGAATGCACAAAAATATTTAAACTTTACTTTTCCTTTTCATTTTTCTCCACCCTTGGGGAATGCTGCCTGTTATAGTTCAAGCTGGCAAAATGCCAACTGCCTGGTACGCAGTCAAAAGTTCCACTCCCAGAGAAGGAGAGTGAGGGAAAAAAACAGAAATGAGGCTTTGGACATGGTAAAGTTCTTATATTTATATAGAGAAGTGGAAAGTTTAACACCAAATATGAAGTAGCACATAGTGACAGGAAACAACAACAGGCTCATCGAGGTCACCCCAGCTAACAAGCAGAATTCTGAACCAACCAAACCTCCTCCCCAAAGGAAACCTCCCAGCAAGAGGGAAAAAGGAATTAACAGGAATATGCTCACTTCCCCAGGTAAACAGCCACGCAGACCGGCAGCAGGGCCTGATATCAGCAGTCAGGGAGTAGGAACACTCCTGGTCAGAAGCATGGACCGAAAAGACAGAAACTCCTCCCCCCTGGCTTGTTATACTCCTCGACGCTTCCTAATGATGTCAGATGATATGAAATACCTCTTTGGCTGCTTAAGTCAGATGATACCTGTCCCCTCTAATCTGCGTCACGTCCTTTGAGGCCTGCTGAAAACTGAGGCCTAAATGGGGACCTATGCTGACTAGAGCCAAAACTACTACACTGCCGTATGAGATTTTTGTCCCTGGATTGAATAAGAACAACTCATTACTAGTTTTGACCATTTTTGAAGAGTCATGTGCCCCTGTGTTCAGTGGCTTCTCAAAATATAGAAAGATGACTCCCAGACCACTTTTTCACGGTAAACTCACTTCAGAGTAAGTAAATGATCCCTTACCAGAGTAGTTCTTAGTACTTATGTACCAAACACCCACTGAACATGAAGATTTCACAGGTGCACACTAGATACTGACTATCTGAATTACAAAAGGCTATCTCTAGACTATTCAATTAAGTAGGGACAGGCCCTTATACTTGATGATTTATAGGCTTGCACAGAAAAACACAGAATGTCATCTGAGGGCATTTCACTTAGGGTGATCTGACGCTACTGTTTGGGCTTGAAGGTTAACAACATTTGTACCCTACATTAGATACCAAGTAATTGTTCCCACTAACAGCGCTCGATATCCTCATCTGCAGAAAGCCATGATGAGAGTGGTCTCTTATTTCAGGTGTCCCCAAGGAATGAAGAAGCACTGGGAAATATGGTCTTTGTGACCCCAAGGACCAGGGCTTCACCGTGGTGGGGCTGGACAGTGCTGCACAGCACTGGCTCAACCCAATTCCTCTGGGATATACAGAAACAGCAGAAAACCTTATTCCTTTTTGCAACTCCTTCTGTAAGTCACTCAAAATGAAAACAATTCCCTTGGTCTCTCTGCAGTCAATCTCTTACCATCTTACTAGCTCCCACCTGGCCTTTTTTTGCAGGATTTCAGCCTCCAGTTCCTCTGAGCATCTCTGAAAGATATTAAGAAAGTGTTAAATACTTCTCTGCTTGCCTTCAAGTTACTCTTGGCCAGATCTTTGTGAACTCCATGGGGACTTGGCTGGCAATGGTCATGCTTGTCTCCAGGCTGATGAGATTGCAGCCAGCAGTGCTGGAGCTGGTGCAGCAGGCAGGCTCATGTTTTCATCCTGTCAATGTAAGAGCCAGTGCTGGCTGTGGTGGATTGACTTTAAGAGCCACAAATTACTGTGCATTTTTTAAAGATGCTTCTTCTCTTTCTGAGTTAATAATAAATCAGCTTTTGAAAAGGATAAAATAGTTAGCTTTCTATTACTGCTGAGATTCAGAAACCTGTGGTACTACAGATGTACAGGGGGAAGTGGCATCTTACCTACCCATGCTGCTTGTGTCCTTACACTGAATGGTTAGGAATGAGCTGATGAAGATTTATAATAAATATGAGTGAACTTCATATTTTAAGACATAATAATGAGAAATAATAATAATAATAATAATAATTAGAGTCTCCAATCTCATTAATTACTGTCAGTGGTAACTTCTGTGAAATTAAAGAGAAAGAACCCAAAATCCTAGAGCATTTTTTCCTCCTATAATACTAGATTTCCTTCTGAAAAAAAATAATTGTGGAAATGAGTAAAAATACTTAGAAATGGGAGCTTGAGTTTAGAAGGATGGTAATGAAGGAGTCTGGATGTGGGGGAATTTAGAGGAAAAAACTCTGCATGCTCATAGAGTTTCATTAATGTTATCTGCCTTTTCTTGGTTTTTCTGCAGTCTGGCATTGCTGCCACCCAGGACAGCTGCTGCCCTTGTTTTCTCTGCCTGCACACAGCTTAATTCTTTGCCCATGCCAGCCCAGGGCCAAGGAGGGGAGCTAGGGATACTTGAAGGTGTTTTCTCATTCCCTGTTCTTCCTACCTAGCTCAGAAGAGAACTTGGTCCTTAGCCCCAAGAGCCTCTAGAGAGTGGTTTCCACTAGCAGATCTGTGACACTGACACTGGCATGAGTGATGACTCATGAGGGCTGAGGGGAAGAGGAAGGTGACAGGGTAATAAGGCAAAGTAATTATTTCCTGCCTCATTTTCACAAGTTCATTTCTTTTATATTCTCCTTCCCAAGTGAGGAAAGCAAAGATTCTTGTCTCCAATTCACTGAAACCTGTGATAAAAAAGTTATGATTTATCTTAACCATATTTCGGTAGTCCATGTTTCTCGATATGTCAGGTTTTGGCAGCTGCCTGTTTTGGTTCCTTATCACTCATTGCCCCATGATTTCTCTCCTCCACCACTCTCCACACACAGATCCTTTCTAAAGGCCCTGTCTCTTGAGATACTCATTGTAAGTTTACCTACAGACTATTTCATGCCCAGGAGAGAACCAGTGATTATGTGCTGTGTGAGGGCAGTATTGTGTCTCCTCCTTCTCCTGTTTATTCTCTGTTCAGATATCAGACTTTACAGTGGGGGCTGTCCTAAGGACAGGGATCCTGCAGCTTTCAGCTGTGTTTGAAAAACCTCTGGCTCAGCTCTCCAGGGTGTGAAATGGGATGATGGGCAACTGCCTGCATGCAGCCACTTTCTAAGAAAGAAATAACACTGTGGGAACTGGGGAGGAACCTCTGCCCTGTGCATCTTTTACATTCAGGAATCAGCAGCTTCTCTTGATTTTGACATCCTCACATTTTTTCACTGCCTTGTTCTGGGATACTTGTCATCCTATTCTCATTCACCAGCCCATCCTGCAGATGATGCACTTAGTTCTCAGCTTAAAGGTTTTCATGTCTAGAAAAAGAAATCCTAGAGGAACAGGTTAAAAGGCACCTCCTGATGGAAAGGGCAGCATGTGGTGATCCATGACAAAAGCTACCAGGAGGTCTCTGTCACCAAAACTGATGAAGATCAATATTAGGAGAAACAAAGGAAACTTTGTCCTCTGAGGAGGCTTAAAATGACATGCCTCATCTGCATGCATAAGGAGAGAATGAATTTCAGCAGTGGGAGAGTGGTTTACCTTAGTGATGATGACCTTCTCTCTTGGACCAAAATGACCAAATTAGGCATTGTCAGCAGCTGTTAACTTGAGCATCGTCTTCTTTGAAGGAGTGCTGTAGCTTTACACTGAAGTCTTAAGACCTAAGAAAGTTGTAAGCTTTGGGGCAAACCTAGAATTTAAAACTTAAAACTTTAAGTGTCCGAACTTGGGTGAGGGTGACTGTGTCCCATCCACTGCCTCAGCATGTCAGAATCACTGATCTCATCTGTGCAGGCAGGTTGCTCACCAAGCTCCGAACTACAGAAACCAGGAGTGGTAAACAATGTGCAGCTGGTCTGTGTGCTGCTGCACGAGCCCAGTTCTGCTGTTACCTCCCCAGCACGCACTTGGGATAATCCACTAATACAAACACAGTCATCTGCCAGTGTAACCAAGAATAGACCTTGACCCTCTGTCCAAAGGAAATGGAGCAAAGAGACCCTGACCCTTCTCATCAGGGGGCCTGAGCATTTCTGTTCTGCTCACAGTTCAGTAATCCTTCAGATTTTGCCACTTAATGAAGTAATCTCAGTATCTCATCAAAAATCACCAAACCATGTCCCACGAATAATGATGCCAGCAGTTTGGGATGAATTACTGATGCATTTTACCATCTATTTAACAATTAGAGCTCTATTTAGAATGGAGAGGATTATATTGCTATGCAGTTTTTGAATGATAAATTGCAGGATATTAAAAGATTCTTCACTGAATGCAAACAATAGAGAACTTAATTATTGTTCATAGTGTCACTGTAGCATTATGGAATAATTTGAAATTCAACTTGCCAAGCTAGATTTATTTTAAGTCTGACATTTTCAGCCCTAGCTTTCACTCTTTGGGTTTCTTTTTCACTCTGACAACACATCAATCTATTTTCTAACAGTTCTAAGATTAAAATAATCCCTCTTAATCTGGGTTCTTTTTCTCTCTTATTTTATATTGGGAAAAAAGTTTTAAAGGAATATGTTTGTACAGGAGACCAATACAGACCAGCAGGATCTGTAATCCATGCATCCTTGTCATAGGTAAAGCTATCTGAAAATTCTTACAGAATGGTCTTGCAATGAAAAATGTTGTTTAATTGAAACAATCTTTTATGGAAACAAATTGATTTCTCTAATACTTTCAATGAGAAGAAGCCAAAATATTTCACTGCAACTTTATCAGAGCATTAGGATACCAGATTGCAATCTAGACTACTAGATTGAGACGTTCATTGTAATAGCAGACACTATTAAGGATGTAGCATTCTTCCTGCAATTTAAAATGCAAAGAGATATATTTAGAATATATTTTTTGACTGATGCCAAATATATTTTGGTGGAGTTTTTTTTCCCTTTGAAGATTTCAAAATGTTGTCTCTTCTTGTGATGTGGAACAATTTGGGAATATTTGGCATTCTCTACTGAAAAGTGTAGACAGAAGAGATGCTCCTATTCTCATGTACCTTCAGCTGAACAAGAGACACCGAGAGGCAGCACCACCTCAGAACACAGTAAGACACCCACCTGCTGCACCACACGGTGTGACCAGGCTGCTTTGTGCCAGAGACCCTCTTTCCCAGGCACAGGTTGCAGGCCACTGCCTGCTGCATTCAGGATCTTCTATGGCTGTAGAACTCCAGCTGAGATTTGTGCCTTCAAAGCTGAGCAGGGCTATCCCCATGATAACGGAGGAAGAAGTTATATCCACATCAGACCGAATGGCTTACAGTCCGTTCTTAGGTGCAGCTCCATCCTCTGTGCCCCCTCCAAAACTATCTGAATGGATGTTATTTCACCCAGCCTTGGTCCAATATCAGAGTACAACAGTCATTCTGGATATGCTGGTGGAGAGAAGCAGGCATCTCCAGAGACTGGAGATTGTCATCTAAAGACACAGGGCTGGGTCTCTCCTCAGAAGTGCTGTTTCTCCACATTGACTAGACAGGAGGAGCTGAAGTTTCAGCATACAAAAAATCCCTGGCGTTTGGCTGGCTGCATTAAGGGGTGTCTGGTTTTTCCACAGCTCGCTACTGCAAAGTGATGTCACCTCCAAAAGCAACCTATGAAGAACTAGAAAGCTTCAGAAATTTGACTTACAGTGTGATCACACAGATGTTGTGTCACTATAGCCAAGGACACAATCTCTGATGGAGAGAGTGGGCAGAATACCACGGCAGAGGTTTGCGCAGGACCTTCCTGAATGGGCTCTTTCGCTGAAGAACTCATCATAGGGCGCTGTGCCCTTGAGGGAGAGATTCTGATACAGAAAATCTTTGAGCATCTCTGCAAAGTTAGGCATATGATTCAGATATGTAACACTTGTTCTCTGACTCAAGCAGAGCTGGTGCCAGTCAGCAGCGCTGGCAGTGAGTGGCCAGGCAGAGCAATGACACTGGAATGTTGTGCCCTATGGGAGACCACCATGGATGGAGGTGCTGTCAAACCCCCTCTGCCTGACTGCCAACAAGGCACTTCACTTCTCCCTGCTGCCTGCAATCTTTCAGGAACTCCTGCAATCTTTCAGGAACTCCCATTAGACTTCAGGACAAAATTAGTAAGACAGAAAGCTACAGTTGTGATTGATCAAACATCTTGTTCTGAGGAGATGAAACAGGAACATAATGTTCACAGTCCCTAAAAGTCTGTAACCAGAAACTTTGCAAAGTGGTTTGAGGAGATTTCAATACCACTTTAATAAAGGGAAACACTTGCTGAGATTTAAATCACCTCTCAGAGAGGAACACAAAGTACAAAGCACACACATTAAAAGTAAAGAAATAAATGGTCTTCAAGGCTCCATAACAGGAACAAAATATCATTGTCAGGTTTGTCAAGTTGTTAGATGTTGCATCCTAAATTCTGTATTTTGGTTCATTAGACCTTATTCTTCTTCCCTTGTAATAAATGCCCAAGGCAGTTCCTCAGTGCCTCATGACTGCAGCAAGCACAGCCCTGGAGAGACAGTGGTCCTGAGGAGTATGGAGTGGGGCAGAGTGAGCGGTTGATGTGTTGGTGGTTGGTCTTATAGATGGAAAAGATCACATGTACAAAGCTGCTTTGGGGCAAAACCATGCCCCATGTCCCCATGGTGGAGGAGAATTGGATGCCCTACATCAGCACTATTGCCAATCCCATGCTGGGGGCTTCTGCCCCGCAGCAGAGCAGAGGTAGCTCAGCTGCCTCCATGTGCAGTGCTGAGAGGGAATTGTGTGACTCAGCTCTCCTCTGGCCCTAGATGCTCTCATCTTCTGTCCTTTATTGGTGGTGAGAATTACCAGATGTACCTGGAGACACGAGCTGCTTTTCCTTCTGTGGCAGCTGAACTACCTCTGGATTTAACTTTTTCCAGTGAAGATGCTACAGCAGGAGTTTTGGGGGAGTTTGACTCCCTACAAAAAGCCAGGGTTTATTAATCACTTTGATTTTACCACTGTTATCATGCTTCTATGTGACAATGGCAAGAAAATTTATGACTGCTCTTCTCTAACAATGAACTCAGTATCTTCATAGTCATCCACTCCTCTGTTGCATCAGACCCAGTTTCTCCCCTTGATTTTGGCAGCCCCATAGCTCTGGTTTCCTCCCATAGATGTAGAGAGACAGGATTTCCCTTAAACTCCTGCCCCATCCTCACACTTTTCTTTCTGTTTACAGACATGGCTGTGCTGGTTTTGCCTGGGGTAGAATTAATTGTGTTCACAGTGGCTAGTGTGGGGCTATGTTTTGGATTTGTGCTGAACACAGGTTTGATAATATAGAGATGTTTTTGTTATTGCTGAACAGTGCTTACACAGAGCCAAGGATTATTCTGCTTTTCATATTGCCCTGCTGGCAGGGAAGTTGAGGATGTATGGGAGGTGGGGGGAGACACAGATAGGACAGGTGACCCAAACTGACCGCAGGGATATTCCATACCATATGATATCATGCTCAGTATATAAACTGAGGGGAAGAAAGAGGAAGGGAGGGGAGGTGTTTGGAGTGATAGTGTCTGTCTCCTGGGATGAGGTTCAATAAGGCCAAGTGCCAGGTCCTGCACTTTGACTACAACTCCATGCAGCGCTACAGGTTGGGCACAGAGTGGCTGGAGAGCAGCCAGGCAGAAAGGGAGCTGGGGGTACTAATTGACAGGAAGCTCAACATGAGCCAACAGTGTGCCCAGGTGGCCAAGAAGGCCAATGGGATCCTGTCCTGGATCAAGAAGAGCGTGGCCAGCAGGACCAGGGAAGTGATCCTTCCCCTGTACTCTGTGTTGGTGAGGTCACACCTTGAGTATTGTGTTCAGTTCTGGGCCCCTCAGTTCAGGAAAGATATTGAGGTACTGGAGCGAGTCCAGAGAAGAGCAACAAGGCTGGTGAAGGGACTGGAGCACAAGCCCTATGGGGAGAGGCTGAGGGAGCTGGGGTTGTTTAGCCTGGAGAAGAGGAGGCTCAGAGGTGACCTCAGAACTGTCTAGAACTACCTGAAGGGAAGTTCTAGCAAGATGCGGGTTGGTCTCTTCTCCCAGGCACCTAGCAATAGGACAAGGGGGCACGGGCTCAAGCTCTGCCAGGGGAAATTTAAGCTAGATATCAGAAAAAAATTCTTTACAGAGAGAGTCATCAGCCATTGGAATGGCTTGCCCAGAGAGGTGGTGGATTCACCATCCCTGGAGGTTTTTAAACTGAGATTGGATGTGGCACGGAGTGCCATGATCTAGTAAATGGATTGGAGTTGGCCCAAGGGTTGGACTTGATGATCTCGGAGGTCTTTTCCAACCCAAACGATTCTATGATTCTATAAGTAACCGTTACATGTGATGGGTCCCTGCTCTCCTGGACATGGCTGAACACCTACCTGCTAATGGGAAGTGGTGAATTAATCCTGTTTTTCCTTTTGCTTGTGTGCATGGCTTTTGCTTTCTCTATTAAACTGGCTTTATCTCAACCCATGAGTTTTCCAACTTTTACCCTTCTGAATTGTCTTCCCCATCCCACTGGTGGGGGAGTGAGTGAGTGCCTAGGTGGGGCTTGGTTGCTGGCTGGGGTTAAACCGCGGCATGGCTCATTTCTTTTGCATGCACCCTGTGAGTCACTGATGATTGATGATTGAATGCCCTTCACAGGAGTGAGCAACTGCAGTTGGCTGTCTTGAGACTCTGGCAGCCCTTCCATTTCTGACACCAGTAAATTAAACTGTGTGTTAAAGCAACTTTTTTTTTTCCATAGGCTCCAGGCTGAGTTTGAGGAAAACATGGCTCAGCTCTTGATTTTATTCTGCTGTTCAATGAACTCTTTTCTTTAAACAAATTAAAAGAGGTTGTTTTTCCCAAGATCTCATTAAATATTTATTTACTGTTTAGAAAGTAGAAAAGGTCTCAATTTGGGAAAACACAAAAGTTTCTGTAAAACCAGTCTGAGCTTTCTGAATATTAAAATGCAGGATGGGTGAATTAGTAACTAATCTATAAGTAATTAGCCTATTGTTTTAATTCAGGGATGTTTGCTTAATAGCCTCAATAGCTGTTCACTTTCCCAACGACATCAAAATTAACATAAATGGATGTGACATTCAGAATTAATAATTTCAATTATAGGAAATTCAACTTTTGTTGATGTTTCTGTAGATGGCCTGAAATCACTGAATTTTAGCTTTTCTGTGCCTGGAAAATCTGCAGTTATTTTATTAGGGCTAAATAATCTTCCTAGCTCACTTAAAACAGACATATGGTATTAAAAACCTTTGGTGCTGGCCAAGAAGTAAACAGTGAAGATATCTGCTTATTACAGTAAAAAAAAACTTTCAAGGGTTCAAGGGTATGAAATTTCTGAGGGAGAGACAAGGCATGAAGAATCAGGCCACAGAGTGCATATCCTCTGCCCTTGTGTGCCAGCCAGAACCTGTGCCCATCCCCAGCTTGCCCTATTCATACACACATCCATTGGACTTGAGAAGTGGAGTGGTCCACATATGAGCAAGGGCCCATTTGTAATATTGGGTATGGAGGACACGCTGGACCTTGTCTAACACTGTTTCTGTGATAATGTCAGGTATTGGATGTGCAAGCTGGATGTGGCCCCAGAATTGTGTGCTGCACATCATCAGGAATTTCTATGAAATCAAAGCTTTCATTGCCATAAACTACTTATTGAACATGATTGCCAGGCTCCCCTGCTTAGTCCTTCTGCAGTGGAAGCTGAGATCTGTGTAAGTCCAATTCGCTGGGAAATACACACAAATAGTACCTTTATTTCTGTTTAGCAACTATCACCATGTCAGTGGCTACAGAGTTCCTCATGTTCCTCTTGCAGGGCAGCTCATGGACCCTGTGGTTTAGTTCTTCACTAAGCTGTGGCACATGTCATGCTACTTCTCAGCTGACAGTAGAGTCAGTATCATGGAATCATAGAATCATGGAATCATAAAATGGGTTGGAAGGAACCTTAAAAGATCATCTACTTCCAATCCCCTTGTCATGGGCAGAGGCACCTTTCACTAGACTGAGTTGCTCAGAGCCCCATCCAAGCAGGCCTTGAACACTTCCAGGGATGGGGTATGCACAGTTTCTCTGGGAAACCAATAAAGATTTTTTTTCCTAACATCCAAAGTAAACCTACTGCCTTTCAGTTTGACTCAGTTTCACTCATTACCGTAGACACAGGTGTCTGCTGACCAGTTTGACCCCTGTAGATCCAAAATTCTCAGTGGACACTGGGAGTAAGTTCCATTTGTCATAAAAACACCTCATCACATTTGTCATGGTTCCAAAAGGGTCTGAACAACCTTTTGGAAGCAGAAGTGGTCCTGTGACTACAGGACCAATATAGGCTACTTCAGAGTGGGCTATATTAGTTGGAGGGTGACCCACCACTGGCACGGGTTGTACAAGGAAGTCATGGAGTCTCCATCCTTGGAGATAATCAAAAGCCATCTGGGTATGGTCCCAGGCAATTGTTTCTTGTGTGGTCCTGCTTGAGCAGAGGGATTGGACCAGATGACCTCCAAACATCCCTTCCAACTTCAACCATGCAGTGTTTCTGTGATACTGTGCTCATCTTCAACTGGTCATGTGAGTAACAAGAAGACTTATTTTTCTAAGATTACTATGCTCTGGAATTAAATTTAGTCAATATGACATATAATTATTTATATTTACATCTATTAACTGAAATTCTTTAGGCCTGAGTACAAAAGCCATTTTGTTATGTTGTTTACTTACAGAGCTACAGCATGGGTGCTGGAAAACTGATGGGGTGTGAAGGAAAAAGAACAGAAAGAATAAATGAGAGTTAAATGGCAAGACAGAGAATTTTTACATCTTTTTTTAGGGCTGTGAACAGTTGCTGCATGCTGGAGAAGATAGGAGAAAAACTGTAGAAATATGAACTTGCCACATAACCCCCACTTTATCCCTACCCTGCAGACCAAGCTTATATTCTGAAGTATCTGCCTGGTAAATCCTCAGGCTGTAGAAATAATGTAGCTGGATAAACTAATAGAATGCTTAAAAGTGCTTGGTCTCATAGCTATTCTTATGGAAAACCAACATGTTCTTTGACATCAAGATAACTGTGTTAACATGCAGTCTTTGCAGATACAAGGCTCTGTGGTTTTTTTTATCTCACTGTAACTAGTGAGATAAAGATATAAAGCTTGCCTTGAGTAGCTGTACCAGAGACCTGTGCCTTGTCTCTGCTAGATTTTGTTCTGACAGGTCCTTTGAAATGCCTCTCAGTCACAACCCCTTTTTTTTTCTCTTTAATGAACACACAGAAAGTTTACTTGTCATTCAAACCAGATATCACAGTTCCCTTCTTTTCACATTTCCCTTATATTGCTGTATTCTTCTCTCTCTTTACATTGTGTAACTTTTTTTTCCAAAACTTTTGGAATGGGCTACTTATCAGTGTCAAATATATTTGGACACTGTGCCAAATTGTGCCAAAACCATTGCTGAAATGGCAATGGCCTGTTAGAAATATGACATTTGCTATATTCTTTGCTCCTGAGTGAAGACATTCCTTATCCCACAGAGTGAAAGTAAAATGCATGCTTTCCTTTTGGTATTTTCACTTTAAGGCACCTTTGATGTTGCTGGAGCTTCCATGGAAAAAAGGAAAGCTTTGGGAGGGCAGGCTCAAGAGAGCCTCCTCAAAAGTCAAAGTCGTTCAAACCATGTATGGAGCCTGATTCTGGGATCAGTCACATGTGTGTAATTCCTCAGCTTCAGTGGAATTAGTCCTTCATTAAGTAGAGAAAGGATCAGAGTTAAGCTCACAAATATTAATTTAATCATGGCAGATTTACATGTGAAAAGCCACTTGTACAATACAGCAGGATGATGATCCTACACTCTTTGAAGTGGTCCTCACACTAAGTATTTATCTCCCAGAGGCTCTCTTCACTGCTCTGTGATTTGCATAATACCAAGGTGATAGCTTGCCTTTGGCTTGCCTTTGGTTTGGAGGATATACTTTGTTTCTAAAATCAGAAGTAAGTTACAAAAAAATACATTTTGTCTAAAAGTCAGAGTGAGTTTTTCTTCTCTCAGGTTGACATAACCCACTAGATTTAAAAATTGATAGACTTGAAAAATGCTGAACACTCTCATTACAGCACAGATCAGCATTAAAAACAAGAGATTATTTTTAGCAGCAAGGCACTCATCTCTTTATACATATGTCGCTTCACTGAAATATTAAATGGTAATTCACAATTCACGCATTTTGACATCTTGCTACTTTTATCTTCATTTTCTTGTCAAAGAAAATGTCTTAAAATTTTAACATTAGCACAGTTCTGGGTGTCCTTGGAAGTTGCCCCTATTCTTAAATGTATTGGTCAGTTTGGCCAAATGGCAACTGTCAGTTTATTATTTGCTCGTTTCCCATTCCTCTCGCACTCCAAATGTATGTTGACTGGACCAAGGCTTTTGAACATAAAAAGTTCAGAATTTTGCATGTAAAACAGACTATTTAAGAAGGAACCCAAATTGTGCTGAACATCTCAAAATGCAGGGGTGTTGGGCAGTAACAAAAAACGTTAGAAACCATGTGCACAACCATCACTGACCTGTTTTAAAATTCACCTCATGTTATTTCCACATCAGAAGAAGGGCTGTTTGTTAACAAAATGTCACTATCATGTTAAATTCTGACCTTGGATAAATACATGTGAAATACTGCCAAGCTGCAGTTTTCACTTAGTTTTAAAATGTTCTGTTCTAGCTGAACGCATCGCTTCACTCTTCAGCCACATTTCTGCGCTGTGAAATTTTTCAGAAAAGGAGGAATATGGCATGGAATCGGTTTTCTGTTTTTTCACAAACTATAAATTGACCCCATGTAAAAATTCACATTCTCAGAGAAGCTCTAGCACTGGTATGACACACTTACCCTGTGTCAGACAACATTGCTGGGCAATTAATCAGGATTTTTGTGAGGTTTCTTAATTCCAGGTATATGAAGCAGTTAATGAAGCTGAAAGCTGTTATTAAACCTCTTCGTAATTTAGAAATAAAGTATTTCAGAAGGAGGTTTAAATGAGATAATTAGACATTTGGAAACCTCTGGGGCTAGGCCTTACCAGTAGGTTTCAAGCAGTCCTTTGCACAGAGTCGTGGCATAAGGAAGTCTGGGAGCAGGAGTGAGGTGCTGGCTGTAGGTTTTGATTGCCCAGTTTTAGTCTGCAGATTAGTCTGGAGCCCAACCAATGAATGCCGCAGGTGAGGAAAGAAAGGGGGAGTTGTTTTCTCCAGGAGTAGCTTTGCAGAAGGACTTTGTGGAGGAGTTACCAGTGTCATGGTGTGTGCTGGATGGGGTCAGACCACGCACTCCCTCATCTGACCCAAGAGCTATGGCCATCAAACCGTTCACCAGAAAGGAGACGAAAATAGCTGTACTAAGGTGTCAGCTTCAAAGGGAGCAGGCTTTGTTGTCCAGGACTTTCTATCCAGTCAGCTGTCCTGCCACAGCTAAATCCAGCATCCAACACAAACCTTCGGATTGCTGCTTCGAGCATACATTACACTGTCTGCATATTTGCTGGGGGCAACACAGGAAGATACCAGTGTTTAGCAAGAGCTGGTGTTACTGACAAGCAGATGCCATGAATATTATATTTACATAGCAATGATTTACAAGGATCAAAAATCACACCTGTGGCTCCAAAAGCCAGAGATTTTATTTTAAAAAGCATAAGATTGTTTTTAGATAGTTTGTTATTATTTTGTTGGGGGGTTTTGTTGGTTTTTTTTGTTTGTTTTGTTTTGTTTGGTTTGGTTTTTTGTTTGGTTTTTTTTTAATTTAGCTTTTAGGTTTCCACCTTTAAGCTTAAACCTTCTTTGTATTTTAAAGATTTTTCCCCCAAACTCTTCTTTAGAAGTGCAAGCTGACAGTCTCCTGCAGTCTGTTTCATCATCTGGATCCTTTTGAGAGACACTAAATTACAGGTGCGTGACAGACTCATAAGAGTTGTCACAGAGTGATGGTTTGGGTTTTTTTCTGAACTGATCAGTCTTTCTGGAAAGAAAACATCATGTTTATTTTCTCAAGATTTAACTGCACAGGTGAAGCTAATTTCCTAAGAAAAATAGCATGAGATAACCAGAAAATGCACTGTAAATCTTCCTGTCATGTAATTTGAAAGAAGGTTCCTCCATGTCTCAGAACTGCTGAAAAGTGGACTCCCTTATATACCTTCTCCCTCAGCACCCAGACTTTGCACTGACCTTGTGCTCACCTCCTTCCCCATGTAATCTTGACTGCCTGTGGCTTAGACGTGGCACTCTTGATTTACTGGCATTTCTGTGGTGATGGCCACACAATCCAAGTTGCAGAAGGGTTTTGAAGGGATGGCACAGACCTACACAGATGGCATCTGCAGAGATCATTATTATTTTTCACAAGTGACATCAAAGAAAGAAACTCAACTCTGCATCAAGACCAGCATTTCATTTTGAATGCAATGGTTCTGTCACTCACAGAGCTACTTTTAGCTTTAGGGCTTAGTGCTGTGCCAATAAAACTAATGGGAATTTTGTCATTGCCAGAAGAGAGAGCAGTGTTTGGCCTTTCAGAGCAACACACTTAATTCTAGTGTGCAGCCTGGCTTCAATTTTTAATGAGAAAATGGGAATAAACTGAACAAAAAGTGTTCCACAAGTCCCAGATCCTAAATTAATGTGGCATAATGGTAGAACTAAAATTACTACTATTTTTTACAATCTGGATACACAGGCGAGACAGTCTGAGGAGCATTTGCTACATCATGTACTACAGCCCACCTGATTTCTTCTTCATGTTGCATTGGACATACTGGATGTCTGAGTTCTCAACTGTTGAACTTCTGTTACTCCAAGACCAAGACAGATATCGGAGAGCTGTGCTGGACTGATAGAGCTGATAGAGCTGTGTTGGTCTGCTAGAAATGCTGTGACCTGCACAATTGGTTCAATGCCTCTTCAAAGATGCCTTGTTCACCTTGAGACCTCATCCACCTCTTCTGCCTAGCAGACCAGGCACACCAGGCTTTCTGTGGAAAACAGGCTCATCTGCCAAATATCCACAGGGTATCATCTAAGCAGGAGGATGAAATGTTACCCCATCTGAACTCAAAATCACATCTCAGTCATGTAGTTAAAGGTCTACCTTCAGCTATGACATGAACCCCAGATATGGCAAACAGTGAAGAGAGAGAAGTAGATTCAACTTAGACTGTAGGAAGCAGCTTTGGCCACTTAAAGACCTGCAAATTAACAAAGAACCTCCAAGTTGACCTTAGTTTGGAGAAGAGAATATTAACCTGCCTCAGGGAAAAGCTCTAGATGAGACTATATCCCTATATCAGATGTTCATCCAACACCACATATGGAAACCCAAACATCCTGCTACTCTTTTTAGAACTGCTTTACATCTGGTACCTCTAGGATTCCCTAGTGCTTTCAAAAAGTACCGGATTGATGCAAGTGAAGAATACCAGGCTTCGCTGCCTGCAAACAAGTTCCTGGCCCTGTAATGTGCCCTCTAAATGTAGTGGCTGAGGCTTGTTCCTGCTTGGCAGCAGTCTTAGTCCTTGGCCTGATTATGAAAATGATTTCTAGAATGTTTACCCTATATCACAAAAGCAATGATTGTTTTCCCATCTCTTATTGCTGCAGTCTTGAGTGCTGCTTCTGCTGGCAATCAGAGGTGGTGCCCATGTCCTGTAGGACTGCCCAGAAAAGAAGGGTGAGGACTGCCTGTGTCTGGGTCTTTGCTTTAGTTTTGTATACAGAAATGAAAAGGGAAATTGAAAAAGCTTGGGGCATTTCAAGTGTAATTCACAGCAGCAGTAAAACACTCAGTAAAGCATTGCCCATTTGCTGCCTTTTTGGCTCCTTGTCCCATCACCTCTGAAAGTGCAATTCAGTACTGGAAAACGAGGGGCTTTCAGGGGAAGATTCAGCTGAACTTATTAACTTCCCTTGGGAGTGCTGACTGCAAGGTTGTTACACTAAGGCAGCCAGTGGTGTCATTGCCAGGTACCCTCACACCATGGCCATGGGGAGACACCAAGTGCGCAGCTCAGAATCTGTACAACCAGACAGGAATTCTCATGTCTTGGGCCTGATTTGCATATCCCCTGGCTCCCTCCTTCACTGTCAGCTTGGCAGTAGTTTATTTGACTCTCCATCTGAGCTCCTTCAACAGGAAACCCTAGGGTCCAGTTTCCTCCACCACTCTGGAGCCAGGTATCTGTGTTGACACCAAATTAGTCATCCTAACACAGTCAACCTGACTCATGGCTTTAGTGACAAGAGGGAGTGTTTTTTTGGTTTTTGCCTGGTGTTTTGTTTTTAATCAGGTTAAGCATCTGCTGGTTTCCTCACTGTGGTAACTGTAGTAGTGAAAGTCACAGCTTGATCCCATTAAAAAACATCAGTGGTGACAGCTTGTGGGGATTAGTTTGGGACAAGAAGGGTCATTCATAGCATCCACACATGCGGCAATGGGAAGATTTCTCTTGCAGAGACCAGCAGAAATTCTCCTGCTGAAAGCCTCCCCAGCACCTTCAGCTGCCGAGGGAGATGGAGGCCAGAGAAAGACAGAAGAGGGCAGTGTCAGAGGAGAGACACAAAATCTGAGTGCTGCATGATAGAAGAACAACAGTGAATGGTCTGACCATGTCCTGGGCTCTGTCACAGGGTCATGGCACAGAGAAGCCACAGGGAGAGCAGATTTGTCACCTTCTTGACTTTTTTTTTTTTTAAATTACCACTGTGTGTGCTGGGCACAGTGGCCTTAGATACCTCCCTAGCTAAACCCAGATGCCCTGCTTACCCTCAGTGAGCTCCAGTGGGCTCCTCTAAATTGTTAGATGTGCCCCAGGAGTGCAGCAAGGAACAGCATGACAGCATTTCAAGAGCCAGAAGCATTGGCTATGGGAAAAAGGAGTGGTTCTTGGATGTTGTTAGGTTGGATCATGCATATGTAAAAGAGAAGCCCTAAAGGTGCTTCCAATAATTTATTGCCATCTCCTCCAGAGGATAAAATATGCTTTTCATTTGCTTATAAATTCTTCTTAATAGGCTTAAACTGCAGCAAGGGAGATACAGGCTAAACATTAGGAAAAGTTCCCAGGGATAAGAAAAGCTAAGCAAGGTAACAGTTTGGTTAAGGAAACTGGTGTTCCCTCCCTGGAGCTTAAGCAACATTTAGGACTAGTGTTTGTCAGAAGGGATTTGTGGGTAGATGTTTCTTCTGCAGGCAAATACTTGGATTTGATGCCTTTTGGAACTTTTCCTGATCTGTTTTTTAGCACTGTGCAGTCACCAACTATCTTAGATGGCCTCCAGAAGACAGAAGATTGGGAGTGACTAGAAGATCCTAGTGACTGGAGCAAGGATGCCAGGAAGCAGGGAGTCAGAATCTATACAAAGGCTAAACCAAGTGAAATTTCCTTTATTTGTAAGCCCCTGATACAGTGCAAAACCACCTTTCAAACCACTGCTGATTTTTTGTTCCAATGAATTTGTAATAAATGTTTCCAAACTTATTGCATCCCCACAAAATGCAGTGGAAAATAGAATTTAAAGCAGTATCACTCAAACTTATACTATCAACAGGCATCTTGGTGGGTAAAGTCAGGCAAGTGTTTATGTGACTTAGAATTGAGCTTTCAGATCAATACACCCTGTGTGACAGAAAAGTGACAGTTATTAATCAATAAACATTGTAAAGCTGGTTTTGGAAATCAGCAGTATGCTGGAATTTAGGTGAAACCCAAGCAAGCAATGATAATTTTAAAATATTTTGTCCCAAGATTTTAATTCAGCTCCTGAAAAGCACACTTTCTTGTTTACTAATTTTATTGTGCATCCCCAAATGGACAGTGACATCTATATCTGTGTAATGTACAAAGAAGAGACATAAAAATGGCATGGGAAAAGTTCTCTCAATCTCTGGGACACCCTTCTTCCAGGCTTGTTTCTCAGCAATAGCTGTAACACCCTGATGCTGATGGTGGGCTGTTTACAGTGCCCAAATGCGGTGGATTTCTTGATAGAGCCCGCCCCCTCTGTCATGCAGAAATGTCAGGTTGGTGAATGATCCTCACATTTTTGGAAACATTTTTCCAAGTTATTTGCTTAAACTATACAGTTATAATTGCAGCAGACTTGTCTAATATCAGACAAAAAAAATCATGCTTATCTGTAGATTCAATATTTTTCAAGGAACATCAATATTTCCTGAGATCATTGGCTTAGATACCCAAAAAGACACTGTGTAAGAATTGGGAAGCATGGGAGAACATTATGGTTTGTGTTCTTGTCAATACTAATTCCACAGGATTAAGAGAAAACAGGGTAAGACAAGTTGGTAGAAACAGAAAATTCATTGCCAGAGCAAACCAAGGTTTATATAGCCCATTTCCTGTTTTATGACAGACTCATGTGGTGGGTCTGAACCCATTATTTTAATTGCAAAGTGCATTGCTACCAACACACACCAGAATCTAAACCATGAGGCTTGTCAGCAGGGGCAGTTGTAGGCATACTTCATGATCTGGAGGAGAGAGAATAAAAAAGTCTCTAAGGGGTCTCTTTCTTCCACTTACAGAAGCTTTGCAGCTTCTATATGTGTGCAGCATTCTCCTGGTCTTCTCATGGTGTGGTATATGCTGTTCATGAATTATTGTAAATTATATGCCCACTCTTCTATATTTTAGAGGGTTGCAAGGAGCAGTTAGACTCTGGTAGCTCCTGCCACAACCTCGGGGGTTTGGCACAAAGCCATGAGTGGTCAGGGGCCTGGTTTGTGACATGCACATGCTGAGGTGGGAGAGGCAGAATGGACCAGAGGAGACAGCACAGCTACCCCAGTCTCCAGTGGGGGAGAAAATCGTTGAGAAAAGTCTTGGTGTGCTTTTCAGAGTGAACACTGGTTGAAGGGTGCTTATAAGGAGGAGCAGACAGTCCCTACTGTCTGTGCCTAAGAAAGAGGAACTCACACATTCCCTAAACGCAAACAGCCACAGGTTTTGGACCAACTACTTGTCTTAAAGGAAGGACCTACTGGTAGAAAACAATTTTGTCAGTGGGTGTCAGCCCCTCCTTTCCTGAAGAACTGCTCTCCACGATTATTCCCTAGAGCTATTTCTCTTCTGCAGCCTGTCATCAGACCCCAGAACTTAAAACATTCACAAAAATCAAGATCTTCTTCCCAGATGGAAAAGGTCCTGATTTTTACCATAATGCTTTTAGGTCATCGTAGTGACAACAGTCTGGTTTGTGGCTTTTAATGCTTTCATTGTTTTTACTTCATAACTCTCTGTTGGATGGGATATGGCAGCTGTGCTGCTTCCCAGCCCCAAACTCCCAGCAGTTGTCACACTCAGACAGGGACACTGCTCTGGCACTGGGAGCTTAAAGTGTTTATCATCTGGCACTTGCCAGTTTTCTGTCCTTTCTGAGAGCTTCTGCTTGGTCTTGGACGGCCTCCAGGGCAGACTCTACAAGGGTGAATTGACAAGATTGATGGCACAGCAGGAGTTCAACCCCCTCTTTCATGGTCTGTAAAACAAACCTGATTCACCTTGGCTCTGTCAAATATTTCACACATATCCTGTCACGTGTGCCAAGTATGAGCTGTGCTACATGCTTCAGATATGTCTCTGATAGTCAAAGATAGTGGGAAATGTTAATAGCAATAGGATGCTCTGAAGCCTGTAGGCTTTAAAAGAAACATACACCTTTCTGAGGATTATAAGAGGTGTTTTCTGTGTCATTATAAAATTCCTTTATTGGAAGAAATGGCAAGGAATGGGGCCAGATGACCCCAACTTCTCTTGGTTTGTCTGTTTATGGGGGGCACTAATGCTGTGTCCCCAGTGCCTCGGTCAAGGAGTGCCAGGTTGACTGGCACAAGCCATATGTGAACAAATTAGGATTGTATTAACCACTCCATTCCATAAACAGAAATGTCACTCTGGGCTTGAATTTGTAGTGCCTCAGGAGTGTAAAACACAGATACTGGGCTGGTAGTAAAGTACTTATGACCCTGGACATCTGAGAAGCACTTCATAAGATTGGCAAAATCTGTTGGATAAAAACCACAGCAAATCCTGAATCTCTCATAGCCCTCTTTTCTGCAGACTGAGTTTTCCCACCCACTGCCTGAGGTAAATTTGCAGGGGTTCTCAGCAAAGCCCTCTCAACAGCTGCAGAGTTTGTCAGAGATGGCAAAGTTCTACCAATCTGACCTTGCTATGAGAACAGAAGCTTATTTGTCATCTTGTTTTGATGATCATCATTCCAGGTAGGACTAAATATATAGCCCTAGTGAGTAACTTCTTGCACATGTGATATTTCACCAGGCACAAGGATAGCAGTAAAATAATTGTGTCTCTTCTTTCTTCTCAGATAAATCTAATCTGTCCAAAAAAACCCCAATGCATTGCTCAGAAATGGTGTCAGAGGTGATTCATTCAATAGCTTCGAAGATGACCCAAAGCCAGCCAGGTTTCAGTCCTTCACATGAATGTCAGGAAGAGGACATCCTAAGCCAGCAAATGCTCATGGATTAGTCAGATTCCACACTTATGTGAGAATACACAAGGGGAGGGCTTTCCTTAAGTCATCAAATCACATCAACCACCACTGCAGACATCATGTCATATCAGCTCATCTCCACATAAAATGATCACTGTCCACCTCAGCATGAGACAGACAGAGCCACTCCAGTTGTTTGTGTCACTGCTAGGTGCCACCTCCAGTGTGAGCAACACCCTGCACCACCTGAGGACCTGGGGACCCACTGGGAATGGGTGCACAGGAACTGGCAAGAGAAAACATCCCAGCAGGAAGAATGAAAGTACCCTATGATACAACCATGTGTCTTCATTAGGAACCACAGCTGTGGGGCAGAAGATCTGCATAGGTATTAGAGGGCTACCTGTGAAGAAAACCCTTAGCACCTCAAGGCCTGGTGTATACAAACTCATATGTGTATGCACACGTATAAATATATGTGCAAATTATCAAGAGTGGTGATTGACTATTGGGAAGCATAGAGAATGATATAAAACAAAATCTTTGTAATAATGAACCGTACTGCAGAGCAGTACTTTAGACAATACCTGAGATGGGAAGAGAGTACACAATGGGCTGTGGCTGTACCATGTCAGCCTGTGTGTCACCTAAGCAGGTGTGGGCCACCTCCACCAAGCAGACAGCTCCTTTTCAGCCAGTGAGATGCTGGCAGGGGCAGCCATCAAGACCAGACACCAAGCAGGGCAAGAGGGTACCACTGCAGTGAGCTTCCTGAAGCCCAGAAATGATCTGTGCAAATGACTAAAGGCAAGTGGCTGTGCAGGGACGTGAACAACACTCATTGCAGTGCAGCAAAACCAAAGCCTCTGCTTGACTAAACACACAAAATGTTACAGGCTGCAATCAGTAACCTGCTTCTTAGTCTGGTTTTATTTTCTTCCCCGTAAACTTGCCACCCCACATCTGGAGACTGCAAGACACGGTGGTGGTGGAAGGGACTCTGCACTAGCTCCAAACTGCCCAGCAATCAGCATCTCAGCTTAGTATCTCCAAGACTTTATACATGCAGACAAGCATATGCATATGCACATGCACATGTGCATATCTGGAAGCCAGAGCTACCCAAATGATAATATTGATAACATCTGAAAACAGGGTGCTACAAATCAGGTAGGAAGGTTCTGCTTTTCCTGCTTATCCCTGTTCTCCCATGTCACAAATTCAGTGTATTGGCTGTTCTGTCCCTCCCTCCCAGTCTTGCAGCTGGGAACATGTGCCATCAGCATGGATGGGGGCTCATACAAGAGCTCTTGTTGACTCAGAGATGTACAAGAAAACTGTTGTGCCTTGCTTCCCAACAGGCTTCATCTTAGGCTGTTTCTGACAGGACAGCCTATGCTCCATCTCCCTTCATTCCTCTCCTCTGGATGTTTCCTGTGGTACATTCTTGACTGGTTCAAAGCATTTGAAAACACCTTTCATCTGCTACCTAACCACAGAAGGGTGAGTATTTCAGCCTTCACAGCAAAAACCACCATCAAATTTCCCAAAAGGTGTCAAATTATCTCTGTGACTACACATATTAATGATGTAATGCATATTTAAGCATAAAATGCAGCATTGAGCTGTAAAAGCTAATCAGTTTAGTGCAGAACTACACAGCTTTAACAGGAGACATGGGTGCTCTGCATGGGAGAAGGCATGTTTTCAAAAAGGGTAGGAAGTTCTAATTTTATGATGAAATAGTACCTGCCATGGTGTAGTGTCACTGCCTAGGCACCACAGAAAATGGAAATTCAGTTTATTCACATAGAAATATGTCAAAATCTGACACATTAATTTGAAGACAAAGCTGCAATCCAGAAAAAGGTGAATCCAAAACCATGGCAATATAAAGGAGCTTATACAGTACACAGAGTTTGGAAAAGCATATTTAGTCACTTATCTCTATAAAGGAGACAAACAGCAAAAAAAAAAAACAGCTAAGAGAAATAGGAAAAATTGCCCTTACCAATGCACAGAGAATAAAATTATACATGGGCAGTCCTATCTATGAAGAGGATGGTAAAGTTTGTGGGCTTAGAACTGTTAATACCAGTTAAACAGTTTAAAAGAGAATACCCAGTAAGTTACAAAAGTAAAACTAATAGTTCCATTTGTTGCAATTAATAAGACATTCACTAATGATGTTGCTGGGCACTGATAAATAGTTTTGAAAGTCAGAAGAGAAAAAGAGAAATCCAAAAGATCAGAAATAACACTAACTTGGAATTTTCAAAGACAGAAAAGAGAGATGTATATTTGTAATGTAGTGCCCTAAACAGCATAAAACTGGCCAAATTATTTTAATCAAACTGATTATTATGCTGTAAGTGCAAAAAGCATGGACATATACCATTAGCAGTTCATGAGAGCCCCAATAAGATGTATTCAGAAATGTCACTAGAAAATATAACTCATATTGGCACATATTGCTCAGGGCAAAGCTATGAATGTTTAACCACTGTGCTCAGAATGGGCAGCTCTACATATCCATGTCACTATGCCTTTCTACACTTCTGGAAGATCTTATAATAATTCATCACATTGCTTTTGTACATTTTTTACAGAAATATTAACTTTGCTGTGATTTTTTTTTTGTAATCTTTTTCTTCAGTTAGTGATTTTTTGATGTCTCTAGCTCTAAGGATATGTTTTAAAGGCAGCTCTGCAATTTTTCTGCACAACAGCTCAGGCACTAAACTCCCACCCACTAAAAAAGTGATGGCAAACTCTTTCTCCAAACTTCATCCCTTGCTTCTGAACTTTTCAGGCAGTTCCAAAATGCCTTCTCTTTTATTAGGAAGCTGTAATTACTATCAGAGGGCAACCTTTGTTATGACATGAAAAGAAGCACTCCAACTACTGTGCTAAACATTAGATGTTCAACTGAGTGACAAAACACTATAATCAAGCCCCACAAGTGAATATCTCCTTCAACCAACCTTTGCATGCCTAAGTGCTAAAATTTCAAATTGCATGGTATTTATTAGGGCACAGCACAGGCTTGTGAAATGAATATTTTGAAAAAGAGAAAGCTGAATAACTGCTGTTGTATGCTGTGTTCCTCCCAGACTGGCATGTGCTCCCACGAAAAGCAACAGTGGTGGTAATGGCACTCAGAGACTGAAGGTTTCTCTGCGTGTGGTAGTCAAGTGCAGAGGTTAAGCAATATTTTTGCTTTTAAGTAAAAGTCAAAAAAATCCTATGTTAATATTGCACAAAGGTGTAGCGTTTACCTACTCTCACTGTTTGTGTATACTCTGACAATTTTTTTGTATTTTCTAGTGAAAACCTTCAATCTGTCTCAGGAGTTTCTGGTACATTCCTCTATATTCTCTGGCTACATTTCACAATACCACCAGTAAATGTTGCTTTCATGCCTTTGGAGGGATCATTCCCATTAGGATTGCTTTGAACAAAGCTCTGCTGTGCGAAATTCTCTTTCCCCAGGGTGCATGGATGATCTAGGAGTGCGCCGAGCAGTGGAGGGCAGGACAGTGTGGTGCTGCTGGGGGGGATCCACAGAAGGTCACAGCTGCTCAGCTTTGCCACAGTTGGAGAGCCGTGGTGGTGGGAACTCAGAAATGTGGAGAAGAAACACTGATATGAGAGCTTCCCCTCTGGGCAGGGAGGAGTGGTCAGTAATTTTATCCCTATCTCTTGTAAAGTTTTTCATGGAAGCTCCCTCATCAGCTCTGTGTGTTCTCCAACAGACCGACAGTGGCAGGACAGAGGAGAAGACTGCTATGGAGGCTCACGGTCTGGCAGTCCCACACTCTGAGATCAGAAGGGATTTTATCCGAATTACTGTTTCATCCCAGCGAGCCATTTAATGAAAGCCAAGCTGTTTTCTTCCTTTGTTAATTCCAAGAATGTGTCTCTCCTGTGTCTTTGTGTTAGACTTTGCAAGCGTTCTGGAGCAGAACTGTGTCTTTGTTGTAGCTTGTGCAGTGCAACACATCTTCAGAGAGAGCAAAACAAATCATTAACCCACTAAAAATCTGCAGCGCTACATCTACTGTGTTCCTAAAATCTATAGAATGTGAAAATCAAAAATCAAAAACCCCTTCAGCATCATAATAATATGGTAAGTATGGGAAGATGCACTGTTGCTGTTTGTCTTACCAAAAATGAGTTCAGGCTCATAGAACACTAGTTCCACATACTTAATTCAGATTTTCAGATGAATTATTTTTGTATCCTAAAGGTCTGTTTACTGTCTTCAGTGCTGAACTTTATCTTATGATTCAAAACATATAATTCTCTGTTGTGTTAATAAAATGCAGAAATTAGATCGATTCAGATTTCTAAGTATAGAAATATTGATTGTGATGAGGTAGATAATTTTGATAGTCATAGTTTGCTAGCAGAAGCCTTTCCTAGCATCACTGCCAAAGAAGATATTTTTTTCCTCTAGGTCATGTTACAGTGTGTGCTCAGTCCAGCTTGTGTAATTTGTACAAATGATGCATCCATTACATGGCAGTCATTGGCTCAGATCTGTGTTAGCAGAGGGTTAATGCTTATTTGTGAATTATTTAATAGTACAGAATGTGGAAATTAAATAAGTAAAGGATTTTTTAAAAAACTTCTTAAAAATTTCTTGCTCAATTTCTTAGGACAGGTTGTTTATGTCTTTTAGGAAACCTACAGCTGTATTTTTCTTTGCTATCAATCAACATTATTTTCATACAGATTGTGATAGTAAGTATGACTCCATATTTTAATATTGCATATTACATATTACAAGTACAACATATTTACTTTGTGTGCTCAGTTTCATCAGCCCTTGCTGTCTTCCATCTCCAGGAGTAGGAATCTATCATTAACTGTTCCATCACCATGCTGGAAATAGGAAAGTTTTATACTCACAGGTAGTTTGCTCTCCAAATCTTTATGTGAATTTATTATCTATATGTGAGTAGAAATGGATGTCTAAAATTTAGGTAGCTCAGGTCAACTCATAGGCTTGTCTCTCTAACAAGTTTTGTAATTTCCTTTAGTTTCATTTATTCCAATTTCAAAGATCTCCCAGTTACAGTTTCCTGAATATATCTGTGATGGGGTTTTTTTTGTTTGGTTTGGATTTGGGTTCTTTGGGGGGGAGGTGGTTGTTGTGGGGGTTTTTTTCCTTTGGCTTTTCTTTCTTTTCTTTTTTACCCTATGTGTTATTACTACAATTCCAAAACTGGATTAGTGCAATCAGTCATTTTCCAATCAAGGTAAAAAGTTACTGACAGCATGTGACATCCAGCTTCGTTGATTCATATGTATGATAATTGGCCCTTAATTTATTTAGATAAATTGTTTCTGTTTAATATTGTTATTGCTTAAACATGGCTTCTGAAAATGGGCAGAAGATGGAGACACTGCAAACCCATCACAAGCTAGAACCAGACTTCAGGCATAGCAGAGAGCAGGGCAACACATCACATCTATGGCCCCACAGCTAATGCCATTCCCTTTGATGCATGGAATGATAACTCCTCCTTGTTACAGAAGGCAGAGGGAATAAATATTGTGCACAGCATATAAATCTGGGGTTTGGTGGTTCATATCTTAGGGTGGATAGTCAAAGCATGGATCCAGTGCTCTGTTCCATATGGCACACTCTTTCCCATTCTAAGGATGGATAAGCAACAGGAAACCTTGCAAATTTTTGTGTTTCAGTGCCTAGGAACTTGATGGCTGGCACAGCAAATACAGGGGAGGACCACTTTTTTGTTTATTTACTGTCTTACAGAAGTGAGCACAAAATCTGGTCTTCTGTTACACTTTCAGCAAGCAGTCAATAAAGCATTTTCTTTTTTTTTTTAAATTTCAAAACACGTTGTCACTGTCCAGAAAAATCAACAACTCTATACTGGAAAATAGATAGCAAAGAGTCCATTAGTATCTGCAGTAATGCCGCAAGGAAGAGGAATGTTTTTTTTTCTCTCAGATGAGTTATTCCTTAGTGAAGTGGATGGCTGAAGACTCCAGAGAATTGTTTCTAAGTGGGGTTTTTCTTCCCTTTCTTTGTCATGCCACTGGCAGTTCTGCCAGTGAACAGGAATAAGAAACAAAACCACAGTATTGCTTATCCCGTACTATTAACCATCTCTCACATCAGTCAGCACTAGACACTTGTAAAGATGTTCTTACTGCTATTTCTCTTGCTTGCTGATGAAGCATCTCCTTAGTTATTATTCAGATTCCTTTTGTGAACCACATGGAATGTTTTAGTAAATGTATGGGTATCTAAGCCAAACTAATCCATTCTTTTCATTACCTTTTGCAAAGGGTGCCTAAGGATGCAACTGACTTTTCTAAAGGATTGGAAACTACCCCTGCATTGAGGACCAGACAAACAGAGAAATAACAGGGAGAACCATGCTTAAGAGCATCTTTTGGCAATTGCAATGTGCAAGAAAAACAGCTCTAATTTTAAATTTTCTGCCTCTCAATTTCATCAGTTTTCTCCTGAGTTCATTTTTCTAAGAAAGGGTGAAGTGATCTCTGTAGCTCTCTTTATGTGATTTTCTTTCCTCATGTCTTTCATGTTCATTGTTTGTCTCCCCTCTGCTTTCTGGTCATATTGGTATTTTGTAATGACTCCTGTTACTGAAAGCATAGAATCTACCCATTATAAGCAAATGAGTCAAGCATGCCTGTAAATGACAGATGAAGCTGAGTAAGATTTGTGATTGAGATACTCTAAAGGATGCTGTCAAAATATTTATGACATGGGAAGAGAGCAGCTAAAGCATCAGATTAGTATTGCTGAAGATTGTGAAGAAAAACTGAAATGATTTTACCAAGATGTATGGGGTATGGAGAATGCATGTTGCCACTCAGACTGCTTGTTTGCAAACAGCAGATTGCAGAGTCACTGAGGTCTAAGTAATCGCAGCTGCCAAACCCTCAGAGGAAACAGACCTTCTTCAGCACTCCATCAAGTTTTTAACATGTAGATTAAAATGATCTTACTTGGTCAGGTCTATGAGAGAGCAAATTCAGTATGTAGGGAGTAATTAAAGTCAGGATGTCAAATAAGAGATCTTCTAGGTTTTCTTGACTATCTTCAGTGGTGAAAAATCACATGAAGCAGGCTACTGGAAGTATTTAATAATAACAAAAAATCTGGTAATAGATATATTATGATTTAAAAAATATTACACACTTATATTTTGTCTAGCACAATGGAACCATGATTATTATAGAATAATATCTAGAAACTCAACTTATATCAAACAAATATAATATCATTTGGACACAATATTTTTCCAGTTTTATCTCTAAACCAAAAAGTCAGACTCCTGGTACCAGCACAAGCATGAAGGTTGAATCAGATTCTGAATTTTTGGACTGAACTTGCTCAGGTATGTGGTAGGAGACAACACTGCCGTTATACTTTTTATAGAAGATAGCACAATAATGTTGTTATTTCTCATTTCTATATGAAGAGTGCCTGATATATAGGGTAGTTATGCTAAACTGTGAAGTATATGGCAAGCTGAGAGTGTGTGGTTCAACTCACCATATTGGCTGTCCATGTATCAGGGATCCAGTCTAAGCCAATAAGGTAAGATTTCTCTGTATTTAGAAGAAAAAAATGCATCCCTGGAGTCATTTAACTGGCTTCAGATGTATCCATGTAGGCATCTTTAATGTAGGTATCTTCCAATTTGCTAGGTGTTTAAGATCCCACTATAGTCCTATAGTGAATGGAGAACTACTCAAAGCCTCCAAAGGAATATAGAAGGTGACTGATCCCATCCTCTGTGCATCTGTTCAGTCAAGCATCACTGACTCTTTTGACTAGGAAACTGTCGAAACAGGTTCAAGACGTTTGCAATGCCCTGAGATATCCTCCTGGCCTCAGCAGCTATATGCAGAAAGGAGCAGATCTTTCCTAGATAATGTTTTTACTTGCTTGGACCATGGGCATGATGCGGCTATCCTAAATCTCTACTGGCTACAGTGTTCAGCCACCTTCCCTACCTATGAACATCTACTTTTACAGAAGAGGTATCTGAATGTGAACCAAGTCCCAGCCTTGGGGACAAATTCATCCCTCAGATAGCCAAGTGAAGGGGCTGAGCTGAATTTGTTGTGCTACCAAATATTGCTTTTAAGTCTTGCACACAGCAGAATGAATAATTTAACTTTTTTTACTGAAGTACTGCCACTTCCAAAAGCACTTCAGATCTGCTAGAATCCATTGTCCTGTGTTGACTTATCAACAGTAAATTTTGTGATTCAATTACTTTCATTAATATAAATCGAAAAGCTCCTGTTTGTGTACAAGGTTGTTATTGACAGAATATTTGCTATTAAAATGGAAACCAGCCCTCAGCTACTGCAGCATATTTGTTTAAATGAGAATCTGGATATAATAGAGACCTGCCTTTGCCTTGGCAGCTATATAAAGAGGAAAACCATCTGGTCCACTACAAGAATTTCTTTTTTGAAAGAGGTATAAGACCAGTCTTAATTTCTACTTTATATTACTGTGAAAACATTACTTCTTGCAGCATTTATAGAAAAGAATAAAAATGCCCTGGCATTTGAAGCCCACAGTTCAAGATGAACATATGCAGATTTCCAGATGCTGCACTTTAATATGCCCATATTTTTAATAGACTGCAGTTTCTAAGATCAGGTATGCTAATTGCAAGCTGTTCTGAACATGTGGAGACTATTCAGTTTTACAGCAATTCAAACAATAACAGGAACTTGTAATTGAGTGTCATAAAACAGAATGGGCCATTTGGAATGTAAGATGGAAAGAAGATAAGGGGAATGGCATTTGTCTCTGATAGTTGTACTTCATATATCAGAAAATCTATGTTTTGCATGTTTAGCTAAAGAAGTGAAAAGCACAAGGACAACTTTTCCCCTGCTGAGTTGGTCAAGTGCTTCTTTGCTGTTCCTTGGGCTGGAGTAATTATTGTAAGAGAATCAGTTCTCCTGACTCTGGTGAAGTTGCAGTATCCAGTTTTCACAGCAGCTACAGACAGAAAAGCCAGAAAGAACTACAGTGTTGACAGCCCATGCAAATACATGCCTTGGTTTGTAAAACTCAGTCATATTGGCCTGTTCCTCATACAAAGAGCATAGTCTGGTAAAGACAGGAGCAGAGTGGTCACATAGAAACACATCACCCAGCAACAGGACACTGGTGTGCCTTACTAAGAATAGCCTAAGGATAGTGTTAATAATGCAATTTCTGGGGTTTCAGTTTCTTCTCATAAATAGTAATCTGTTCTTCAGCTTCACTCCTATCTAGAAAAGGACTTTATTAGGATCCATTACACTTACATTTCAACAGGTTTTGGCTGCAGCAGACCCTATGCTCAGTACTTCTGCTGTGCTTAGTCCTCCCTCAGTCCCAGCTATGGAGCATCATCTGTCGTCTGCATTTTCCATGCAGCAGCCATAGGAGCATGGTCAGCCCTTTTCTTGCCTTGAGAAGTTTCTTCTGTGGTGTATATTTGAAGAAGGGAAAAAGACAGGGGATTTTACCATATACAATGCAAAACTCACATAAAAAACCAGATCCAGTTCTCTTATTTATTTGTGGTTTAGATAGGAGAAACCTGGGGTCAAAAAGTGGGCCAGTGCAATTAGACTGATTATTTAAAACAGATTTATGGAAAATTTGTAAAAAGGAAGCTCCTGAAGGGCTTTGATTTTTTATGCTCTTTGTTGTGCCATTCAGCTGATGCCTCATCTGAAACACACCTGTTGCTAATGCTGATGCAGAAAGAAGCCAAAAATGCTCCTGGTAGTCCTGATAGCTCAGAGGTCAATGGTTGGAGAAACTTTTCTGATGACAGAAATCTTAAAAACAAACTAATCCCCTCCAAGGACTCTTCAGGTGGAATTCCCTTTTCTGTAAATGTCACACTAAACGCTAGCTTACCTTTCCTCCAGGTGATTTAATATTGCCTTCAGTCTTCTAAAGTTGTTTCAGCATCCACAAGACTTTTTTTTTTTAACTTTGTTTTTCTCCCTTTTAACACAGTATCAAATTAAGTCTGCAAGCATTAAGATTCAGAGTTTCTAAGGCGGTGTTCACTGAGAAAAAATAAGATGCAGAAACTTCACATCTGAGCTCCTTTTCTAGTCGATGGAGAGACATAGACACTTCTGGAATGTGATTCATCTTAACCTAAAATTAGGCCTCCTAAATAGGACAGCCGAATTGCACTCTAGATTACCTATTGCTCTCCTTTGAGTACAAAGCGAGCCAAAGGCATTGGACTCAGACACAGCTGTGACACTGCAAATGTCTAAAGCCAGGTGAGATGAATCCCAGTCACAAATTTTGAAGTGTATTTGCATAGACTGAACAACTGCTTCTGACATGAGAATGAAGAATAAAATGCCTAGATCTTTCATCTGTGTTTACTGCAGTGTTGGAGAACTTTTTGGTGAGGTAGCATTGCTTAGACTTTATTCTTTGAACTTTCAAGTACAGCTAGGAGATCAGTTCGCACTGAAAAATTTATTTGTTGAATTCCATCTTGTTTCTATGTGTTCAGAAAGAGTATCATGGTTGTCTCAGATGTTATCTGATATAATTCACTGAATCATTTCTGCTACACTTGCTGCTGTTTGCTCTGCTTATGAGTAGATGATTTTGCACACTGAAAATTTTGTGCTGCTTCCATCTTTTGTGAATTAGGATAATGAAGAAAAGAAAATGGAGAAAATGGAAAAGAATAACATGGATTAGTTTGATGAACACAGATGGTGTTTTTAGATTACAATAATAATTTTCAATTAATAGTTCCCTTTCCATCTGAAGAGCTGGGTATTTCCTAAACATTGGTTTATCTTGCAATTAGGTCATGTGAATATTACCATATCAGTTAAATTGTGTAACTTAATGCCAACAACTTCAGTGGTCCGCCATAAATTCCACTCCCAGCCCTTTTTCTGGTGGGTATCTGCAGTGCCAAAAGGCTGTGTTTGCTCAAATGGACATTTAGGCATACAGCTCCCACAGCTATGCTCAGCCTGCTCAGAAATGCAAGTACAAGTTAAATGCAAAGTCTGTGTATCTTGGGTTTTTTAAACTTAAATTATACAGTTCACATCCACGTATCTAAATTATCAAATCCAGTCTATCCAACTGCAGACATCTAATGTGCTGCATTTTAAATACCAAAGCAAACCAGTTATCCTAAAAAAAGATCTGATATTTCCCATACAGTCAGTGGTGAGATGTCTTCAAAGGAAGATCCTGTCTGCCTGGATTTCTGGAGAACTTATTCACTAGGCTTCTAAAATGTAGCCACAGATAAGGTATCTAAATTAGGTTAGCTGAATCCCATTCTTTAAGAATCAATGTTCCCACTGAACTTAATGGAAATTGAATCTCTTTACAGTAGTTAACTTAAGAGTTTAACCCGAGTCCCACAGGAAATTGTAGCAGAGCTGGAAGAAAGGTCTGCCAGGTGCAATCTTAGGGCTACACTCAGTTGCCATACCTTGGCATATGGTACCCTTTGCTGTGCCCAGGAGTGCATGGTTGTAGGTATGACAGAGACTCAAGACTAAGCTCCTCCTGGACTGAACCAAGAGGAGTATCCTCAGTCATCTCAAGGAACAGTAGGTGCCTATGCAAGACACTTTGCTAAGCTCCAAGTTTTAAGTGCAGATTTTGAGAAGATGCATGCAAGTTATTTCTGGGTTGAAGTACATAAGGCTTTATTAGCTCATACAGAAGGGCTTTTTTCTTTCCCTCCATCAAGTTCTATTTGCAGTCAGTATTTTTGCTCTGTGCCCCCACTTCCTCAGGCATGTGGTGTTCTTATTTTAATAATAAAATGCAGGAAACTACTTTCACCTGTTCAATAATTTCTTTACCATAAACCACCAAAAATGGCAGTTTCATTCAAGCCTTATTGGCAGATTTGTGATTTCTTCACTCTTCACTAATACATCTGATAACCAAGGATCTTCTATATCTGCATTTATGAACAGTAACAAGAGCATGCTAGAAATAGGGTCACCTCTTGCTTAGGCCACAGGTCTGAGGGATCAAGGTTAGTTCTTCTCATTACTTTCTTGTACAATCATGACTACTTTCCTTTTTAATCATGGGTGAATCATTTTTATCTCTATTTCAATCACTGGCAGTACATCAATATGAGAGGAGAATGTCATAGAGAACCATAAACTATAAGGGTAAATCCAAGATGTGTTGTGTCTTTGTGCCATGCAGATGTACCAGCTCATGCAAAAGCTGCTTAAGTTAGCACAGCATGGCTTAAGGCCATGCAGCCAGCTGAGTTGCTCCATACCTGTCTTTCCAGGGATGTGGGCCAGTGGGGACCATCTCCAACCTGTCTGCACCCTACAGGTCTCCTCTACCTTCCTTGTATAGATAACATCTGGGTTTCTGAGACAGCTAATCCAGGCACATTCCCTAGACTTGCTGCAGCCAGACATGTCTTAGTGATCAGATACCAAAAACTGAAATCTATGCTCACTGACAGCAGCCAGTCTGAGCTGCAAGCCATTGAGCTCTGTCCACTACTGAAAGAAGAGCTGGGGTAGCTCAGCATAATACAGGATTAGGCTCAATTGCCTGAAACAGAACTATTTTTCTCCCACCTTCCCAGCCCTCTCTAGCTCTGTAGGTATCAGCTATTATCTTTTAATAGCTTTAATAGCACTATTGTTGTTCTTCTTAACAAGGAAAGAAAATCTGTAATCCAAGATGCCTGAAAATTGCCTGATAAAATGTTTGGAGAAAATTGCCACCCACATACTGTATTGCTCTGCAAGTTATGGGAGCATTTCCAACACTTCTACAAGATGAGAGAACATTTGTATTTAGAAATGCAGATACTTATGTTTAAACGTAAATATACTAATACAGATAGGAAAACTGGATGAGGAAGTGTTTATACATGATTTTTAAACAGCTATCAGCATAGACATGAACCTTGAATCTTCATTTTCCTTATACCTCTTAATAATTACATGAAGTTACAAGAAGGGGAAAGCTATTTACTTGCACAGAAAGCAATCTGACTTGCAGAAGCCAAAGTCTTGATAGCCAAGTGTGTGACACTGTGAACATTTCCCCTTGTATTTTGCCAGTCTGGTAAAAGTATTCTGATTTTCTAATTAGAATAAGAACTGTCAGTGGCAGACCACTCCAAATAGAATAATTGATCTATTTAGATAAGGATTCTGGATATTTTCCTTTACCTATCTGTATTTGAAAACACTGGATTCCATGTTTCTGTCCCACACAATGATGCAACACTACACATTTAAAGGTCACTACTACGCAAATGGGTGTGCATTCACATGCCCATTCTAGTGCGGGTCTGAGTAATAACAGACACAGAGAATTTCATGCTAGTAATATATTCATAGCTCTGGCCATTAGGATTGACTGGTAGCATTAGTTCAGCTAAAAATGCTTACTATTGCAGAATTAAAGACTTTCAAAAGAAAATACTGATCCCTAAAAAACCCCCAAACTACACTTTAAAAAAGCACAGCTTTTTCAGCTCTAACTAGGTGGAAACCAGTAAAATATCTCAAATAAATAACGGTGACAATTCTAATGTTTTTGCCAAGGACCCTGTCTCTGATACATCCCGAGGCAACAGCTGAGATGAAGTAAATGTCATTCACTTCATTCCTCAGATGGAGAGAAAGAAGTCTAGGGTAAAGATATTTTGTGGTGCCCAATATTGCTACAAAATGATGGGTACATTTCCCATGAATGGCGAGAGGGTCTTGACTTCCATTGCTTCCCTTCATCTCTGCCAAGTTGCTTAAATTACAATTAAATTTTCAATGGGCAGCAACAATCCATTTTATGTTCATTTCAGATATTTAGTGTATTCCAAATCTTACTTACACCCATTATCACTTCTCTACCACAAAGACATTCAAAATTTCAGTGGATAGTGAATTGTCTCCTTCATGAAAAATCTGTAGATCTTCGCAGTAGTCTTCCCTGCCAGGCCATACGAAATACTGCACTTTGTAGGGTAATAGTGTTCTTAAAAGAGGGACATATACGACCTTTTTTTTTCCCCATATGTCTTTTCCAAAAACCACTATGACATGAGTAGTATTCCTTTAGTAGTTTCTCCTCTAAACTCCTCTTTCTGAGTACTCTTCTTTCCAAGACATCAGGAAATGAATGCCCCACTCTGCTTGTAAGCTGCTCACAAATAGGTTTATTTCCTAGAATTTTTATGTATTTTAGGCAATTAATAAATATTTGGGGTAAATCCGATTATATTTTAGCTTTCAAAAATGGGCTGAGAGTCTGAATGCTCTCTAATGCTTCTAATAGCAAGAACATGGAATTGCAGCTTTATAAAAGATCACTTAAGTAGGATTTCTGTCTTCTCATAGGAATACCTGCCTTTTCTGAACTGAAGGCCACTTTGCTGCCAGCACTGAGGAGCCCAAGGATGTCTGATCTATTCACATGAGGTTGACTAAGATGACCCGGTGCTGATGGCAGTTCTGTACCTTTCTGGAACCTGGAACTCAAGGAAGATACAACTGAAGCATCTAAAATGTCTCCAGGTGCCATATGTGAGCAAGTGAACCAAGTCTTGAAATTCAATAGAAATCAGAGATGGTCAGTCAAGTTGGCAGGGCTTCACCCAACTTCCCCTGAGTGTGACATCTGCTTTGAAGAAGATTGCCACTGTGGTTTGCTGTGGACATAAATCAGTAGAAAATCCATCCCTTCATTCCACCAGCATGAGGATGGATATTGCTCTCTCAGTTCACTTTGAGAGCATCAAGCCTCTATTGCAAGGCAGTGTGAGAAGGCATTGCCTATCACCAAATGGATTTCATCTTGAGAAGGTGGCCTGGTTCTACCCATGGCTGAGTTCTCTTTCACTTCTACCATCCTATAGACACTTGCATGAACGACACTGGGAGAAGGCAACTCTTTCTGTAGGTCGAAGTTTGCACTGAAGCTGAATGGTTAAACCATTACACATGCAAACATCCCAGGAAATGGGATCAGAAGCCACATTACCAAAGGTAAAAGGGAGTGTTCCTGAGTAACTGCTTCCAATGGTTACCCAACTCTTTCTTATGGTGGACTTAGCCCAAGGCTGCTCATGAACAGATACTTCATTTCAGTCAGCATACTGTAGGTAACATTTGCTTTACATTTTCCAAGAGATCTCTTTCTAACATCTGCTTCTG
Source organism: Sakesphorus luctuosus (assembly GCA_013396695.1). Classification (NCBI taxonomy): domain Eukaryota; kingdom Metazoa; phylum Chordata; class Aves; order Passeriformes; family Thamnophilidae; genus Sakesphorus; species Sakesphorus luctuosus. The sequence continues at coordinate 196,474 of VWZD01002965.1, forward strand.
GTAGTTGTTAGAAGTTTTATTTATTTAGTTGAGTTTTCTGATGATAACAGGTGCAGCTGTTCTTCATGGTCAGCTGTGTCTCACACAGTTCTCCAACTTCATTGTTTTGGGATGTAAATATTCCCCTCAGTGCCTGGCCAATTGCACAGGACAGACCTGCAGTCTCTCTTGGCGCTGACAAGGTGGTGGGATTCAGTCTGAGACAAAATATCTCAAATTCAGATGTCTACACATCTTGGATCTGACAGGGTCATTGCTGCAATCGCATGGCAGGTTTATATTCCCCAGCTGTAACACAGCCACACTGAGAACATGTCCTAAGGCAGATACTTCCAGCTTTTTTATACCTCAGGGAGCTCAGGCACCAGATAAACAATAACTACATTAATTTCTCACTCCAACAAGCTTTCTGTGAATAACCACCTATTCCTGCTGTAAAAATGAGTCCTGCGCGTAATAGCATATGTTATTCTAAATGAACAGAATTTAGGTAAGCTGGCAGTGAATGCTTTGATAGAAATGCAGGGAAACTATTATCTACAGAAGGTGGGTTTTTTCATTTATCTTCTATTTACAGATTTTTAACTCTTCCTGTTTACTCTCTCATAGCAATTACAGTGTGTGCCAGGATTTACCTTTAATTAAAATAGACAGAGCCTAGAGAATCTGTACTGGTTACTTATAGTTCTGAATAATTCAACAGCTTTTATGCAGTGCCTTTATGAAATGAGAAATTTGGAATGAAAGTTCTCATGCAGGCCAAAGGAGTGTTAAGATTGGAGAATAAGGTCTTTATAGAGGCATTTGTGTGTAAGTAACAGAAAATGGCGATATGCCTGGGAACCCGAAAAGTCTAGGAAAAAACCCCAACAAACTCAAAACTCTAAAAGGTAACTGAAGTTTGGGAGGTAAAGCATAGGTATTACAGCTGAGGCAGCTGAGAACAAACAAAACAAGTTGACAGTTTAATGGAAATAACTTTTTCAAATACTCAGTGTCTTTGGTTTTCAGCCAGCCCATAATATCACAGTGACTGATGCTCTATAAACACCCAGGCACCAAACACAGCTATGAGAGGTGGCTGAAGGAAAGAAGTCCAGCAATTTGGGTGAGCATCTCAAAAAGTTTCACCAAACATTGCTATCCATAATTTGATGGTGAATCTGAGTAGACTATGCTTGTTTGCTATTTTGGCTAAAATAAAAATTTCCAGACTGGTTTAAAGACTTGAAATAGGTTGTTTTTTCCTCTGCTCATTCGTGCTTGAAATCTCATGTCCTTGTCACTGACATAGCCAGATGGACATATATAACCAACAGTTCTCTCAGGCTAAGGTTTTCTTTTAGGTATTAGAAGTTTCATCCTGATGTAAGATTCATGAAAAATTTGCTATGTACCCATCCCTAAAGAAAACCAAATGAAGAAAGCATAGACATGATTTCATGTGAATTGATTGGCTTTTGGATACTGCTTGACCATAAACTTAGTAAAACAAGCTGTTATTTCTATACATCAAAATCTGGGCTCCAAGTGGTATTTACAAACACACAATTCATCATGTGCTGACTACTAGGTTTAGAAGGCAGCTTATGTCCTTCAAAACTCATTTGTTTCCTTCAGGGATGTAATTTGTACTAATAAATGGCACTATCTCTATTTATAAGCCTACCTGCAGAATAAATTTCTTTTAACCTCAGCATGACAATTGTGTCTCTTGTCACCAGTGGAAACTGGAAGTGTGCTCTGCAGCAAACAGTATTTCTGCTGTTTAAACCATGAGTCCTGGAAAGGGCTAGATGGCCTTCTCTTTATGATTTCAGACCAGTATAAAAACATCTGCTACCAAACCATAAACATTTGTGGATGGATTAAGACAAAATCTCAGTTGTCAGCAAACATCTATCCATCCCTTCCTCTGGCTTCCAGATACTGTAAAGCTGGGGCTGTCAGATAAGACAAAATGAATGGGGACTTCTTTTCCTATGCTAATAACACTGTGAGATTGCAGACCTTTGTCAGCTATTCACTCTTTTTGTTCCTTACATCCTCTGTCCTCAACCATTGTTTTTAGAGACTTTGCTATCACTTGCAGTGCTTAGTCTACAAACCAGTGCCTGCAAATTTGGCACCTTCATGCAACATGAAGCAGGATGCTGAAGCCAGAACTGAAGGCCTGCCTTGGTAACTCATGTCCTTGGCATGCAGGAGGGCAGTGAGAGCACGCAGAGTGTAGAACTGGTATATCCACTACTGTTTGGGTCCACCTGGAATGAGAGCTAGGAAAGTACTGGAATGAGAACCTCCGATGAATGAGACAGAAAAACTCAACATATTTAACCTCTGTGCTCCTTAAGTAGCTGTTACTGTACTTGACCCGGAGCAAGAGTGTGGTGGTTGGGAAGGGTGAGCTGGCAGATGCTCTACCCAAGTGTTAATGTTGAGATCAAACTAACTGCACTTGGGAGCAAATCCCAATTCATGTGAAAAAAATAAGGTGCCATTGCATTCATTTTTCTTTGTTACAGATTGATTTGATGAGGGGTCATCAGGCAGCATTTTCAAGTATTAAAACTTGGTATTACTAATGACACTGCTGCTCCCCTTCTGCAGTTGTGTTAGTATAAAAGAACATTTGCAGTATGGGAAAGTCAGGTTATCCTTGTACTGAGCAGCTTTACACTGGAGTATCTCTTCTCAGACTCAGAGTGGTGATATTTTATAAATGTGGCTAAAAAGTTCTAACTAGAATAGAAAGTGGTAAAAATATGCACTGTAGTCCAGCCAGTTAACTGGATGATTCTTCAGCGCATCCTTTCAGCTTTCAATCAGTGTAAGTTCATTCAGTGCAGGGAAGCAGGTAGAGGAGGGCAAAGCTAGAGACCATGAAACAGGAAAAGGGAAATATTTTTGCTCCTTAATTCCTCTTTTGGCAAGATTTTGAATCGCTACAGAAGGATCAATAGTTGTGTTAGCAGTGGCAGGACACTCAAAGCTGCTGCTCCATGAACAATTGCAAAGGACAATCAATGTTTTCCCTCATGCAGCATGTGCCATGGTCCAAGGCATGATAAAAGAAATATAAACAAATTTTATGATCTGATAAAGAAATTAAGAGAATGAGAGTGTCACAAGCCATGAAAGCTGGTTTAGTTTAGCAAAGGTTACTGAGTGTTTTGAGTTGTTGTTGATTTTGGGGTTTTTTTGGTTTGGTTTTTTTTTCCAAAGGACCTTTGTAATTCAGTCCCTCACTTGACAGTGCCTTTCCGATGGCCCTCAGCACTGGGCAGTCAGTGCCCTTTTTCCAGCAAAGAATTGGTGTATGAAAGCCTGTGGTGTACTTAGGGAATTTATAGTGCTGTAGAAATGCTGAGACTATAACACCTGAATTTTCAGACAGGATTTAGGAAATAAAGCTACATTATTATGCTAATTTCTGTGCACCATCAGATTTCCTTCCAAAATACTGCTAAAATGAGAACATATAATCTGAGAAAAATAAATAACACAGTTAACAAGCAATTCATAGTCTCAGGGAAGAAAAACTTTTTAAGCTTACTCCAGAAAAATAAATCTCCTCTCTTTTAATTAATTTTTATTTTTTGTTTTTCTTCACCAGAGAGCACTTGGAAATTCACTGCTAGTTCCAGATAAAATGAAGTTGTCCACCTAATGGTAAGAAGTGCACATATTTTGGGAAGTACAAAATGTATATTTCATGTTTTTCACTTAATTGATAAGCTTATTTATAGATCCACAGCAAAGAAAGCATTTCAACTAAAACAGCTGACAGTAAATATCAAGCTTTACACTTTTAAAGAAAAAAAGCTTCCCAAATGTGATAAAAAAAAAATTCCTTTCTGTAATGCCCACTGTGTGTGGGAAGACAGATGAGAGATGTGTGGGAGCAGTGTTTATTTTTGTGATTTTTGCTTCCTCAGGCAGCTGTGACAGCTTTTGCTGAGAGTCTTTGGGGAAAGTGGGGGAAAAGGAAGTGCTCACCTGAGTGATGGATGGGAGGTGATGAGGAGGTCAGCAGCTCACCTGATTTGGACTGCAGAGGGTCAAAGGACATGCACGACATTAGGCTGAGTCTTCTTTCTGCCTCTATCATTCTATTTGCAAGAGGAAATCAGTGATTTCTGTTTCCTTCTGGGGCAGAGGCTGATTTATTCCAGGAGTGTGCAGAGCAGATGTAGCAAGCTGATATACACAGCATCACTGTGCACAGAATACATGCCCCAGTGCTAATTTTTCCTCATTACAGTAACATGAGATATCACTAACATGAGATATCACTTTTAAATGTGGAACAGTTGTAAAACATGAGTCTTTGCAGAGCTGGAACCCTGCAGAACCAGATCATGAGCCTGGCAATGAGTGTGAGGCAGTCTGCAACCTCAGGGATACTGTGCTGTCCCAGAGGTAACTTCAGTTGGGTCTTTTCACTTTCATCCTCCTGGAATTTCTAGTGGCTTACCAATTCTCACACGTGTAGTGTCAGAACTGGGCTTAGGGGTATTCATTAACTTTGTTTGATGCCAAAGAGCCATTGATATAATCCACACACCTCCTCTTGCAGGCACACACTCACATGAGTTTTATTTACAAGCTGAAGAAATGGGTGTTATTTATGCAAAAAATTTTCCAGGTTACCATGTGGATAAAAGGTATTAGTGTGGCCTGACAAGTGCCAAGTAAGAGTTATTTAATGACTTCTTTCTCTTTGCTGGTGATATCCCTGTTGACGATGGTGATGCCCCTGCTGGGTTTCTTTGCCGCATCAGCACAATGTTCACTCATATTGAGCTGTTGTCCCTCAGGGCACAGAGCTGCTCTCCAGCCAGGCAGATCCCAGCCCGATAGATCCCAGCCTATGCTACACTTCTGGATTTTGCTTTCCCAGGTGCAAGGCCTTACGCTTGTCCTTGCTGAACTTCACAAGGCTCTTGTCACCCACTCTTCCGGCCCATCCTTCTGCAGGATGGCTTTCCTGTCCTGTCCTGTTCTGTCCTGTCTCTGCTCTTGATTGCTATTCATCCTTGGCTGCTTCTTGTTCATCACTGGAATAATTTCCCAACTACATGAGAAAAACCCCCGAAACAATTTAATGGTACCTTTGTGCATAATTGTAATACCAATAGATAATAAGTAGAGATCGTGAATATATTTGAAGACAACAAGGATCATCTTGCAAGCAATTTGTGAGCTGGAAAAAGAACAAAATGACTTCAATAATTTTCTGTATTTAAATTGAGAGAACTCTTTGTAATGAGTTTATGGCAAACAGACAAGAGAATTTCACTTTCTTAGTTATTTGAAATACGCAGACAGTTGTGAAACATTGCCTGGACCCACTTGTTTTATGTTCTTCACTTACAGTCTGCAGAATGCTTACCTGCTTTTTGAAATGCTGATTTGGCAGCTTTTGCATCCTTTGAAAACCAGCTTGCTGTCATCAAGAAGTAACCCGATACAGAATTCTTGTGGAATACAGCACACATATTATTAAAGTTGTTGACTTAAATAATGACTCAGTTTAAGAAAAGAATTTTCCAAAATATGTATGAGATAATTATAGATCTTATAAGTTTTTCTAAAATCACACGTTTTCATAGAATGTTGTATTTTAATCCAAAAACCAGCAAGTGTCAAAGTCTTCACAATCAAATTTGGAAAAGAAAAGAAAACAAGAGTTGACAACATTACTCAAACTGAGGAATGACTATCCATCCTGATACCCATTGAACTGATATGCAGGACTGGGAGACCATTCTGCTACGGTGTGTGCAAGAAATCAGTTTCCAGAAGAAGAAATTCAGATGTTCCTATAAAAAATATATAAATGCACAAGGGGCTTTAGTATATACAGATGTGTCACATGTGAGGTACCTTAATCTTTGTTCTGGCCTTGCAATTGCAATGTTTTCATACTGTAAATACCAGCTATTGGTGTTGCAGTGCTGCATTGAAATATTTCTTTTATAAGATTCTAATTCTGCTTTTCATTGCATTCATATACTGACACAAAAGACATTATTTTTATTGTTGTTTTACAGATTTTCAGCAACTTTTGAAGTTGGAGTCCATGCATGGTGGATGGATCGGCTTTGTTACTGTTTGATTAACGTAAAGAGCACTTTCATTACACCCCTGGTTCCCCAACGGTTTTATTGAGGACATTCTTTCTTTTTGAAAAATGTACTCATGGAGAGCAATTGAAGATGATTCAGGCTACAGAGAAAATACAGGCAACAGCTAGTAAAAATCTATTTGAAGGATGTTGACTTTTTCTTGTGCCCTTGGGCTGTATGTTCAGAAAGTATCCTTATCTCTCACAAATCCCAACTGTCATTTCTAATTCCGAAGAAAGGGCCTGGCAAGGAAATGTGAAGAATCTCATGAGCATTAGAATTACTGGTGTTATACACTGGAAACGGAACAGATGATTTTTTTGACAGAAGAGATTGATGTCAGTTAAACACATTTCAGTTAAACTGAAAGTTGCCAAAAATGAAATAAAAACACTTAAACAAGATACATCCTTGTGTTGAAAGAAATGGATTTCATAATATCAAAATATATTTATCTCTGTAGCTAAGATGTTTAATTGGGATTTGTAATTTCCATTCTTTTTATTTTGGCCTTTTTTTGCACTAACAGCATTGTATTTATAGCACAATATCAGAAGGCAATATTTAGTATACAGTGGATAAACATTTTTGCAATGTAAAATTTCAGTGTTGCTAAACTGAAGATTCAGATGTCCTATATTTAGATTTGTTTGACATGTTGCAAGGAAATATTTAAAATGCAGATTAGTTTTTCCTTCCTCCTGCATCTCAACAAAATGTCAGAGTATCACAAATTCCCAGAAAAATTTTCTGTATTTTGTATAGGTCTAGTTTAAATTAATGAATGCCAGTCCATCTTATCAAGGAATAAGTAGACTTCAAGACATGAGCGAGGACCAAAAGGTAAATCTCAAGTAGACTATGAAGCTGGAGAACAGGGTTGTAGCTCCTCAGCTGTGTGGTGTCATCATTTATTTCTTCACGCATATCCATCAGGAATTCATTGCGAAACATGAAAACACATAATACCTGATTTTGCCTTCAGTACACAGCCAGTTTAAGATCAATATGAGAGAAGAAACCAGCCATGTATTGATTAATGGTAAATTATTTAGCATATTAGCGGTGCTACCATTACTGTATAACCAGCTCTGTTCTCAAATAAGTCAAAGGCACACCCCCTATTATGAGTCATTACCAACTGCTTTTAAAACCTCAATCATAAGGTGCAAAGACATTTCCAAATACAGACAATTAATTCCCCTACCATCTGTATGTATAAGATCTGATAATTATGTATTCTGGCCACACTTCTGGGGATGTTTGCAGCTAGCAACTGACCTCAAATGTATGATGGAATACATGCTTACTGCAAAATAAAGGAAATATGATTAGAGATTTGAGGTATTTTGATAAGACTTGCCATATTTGATGAGACCAGCTAAATACTGGAGTATTTATCATGATTGGGATAAAATTTTAGATTTTAAGAGTGGGAGTTTTGTGGTTGCTACTCTGATCTTTATTGCAATCACCAATTTTCTGCCAGGATAGGAATTCTTTTGCTGATCTGTGGGATGTGTCCCAGTGTTTTGTGGCAAAGTGTGACTGTGAATGTCAAGACCAGGGGAGTGGCTCCTCTTTCTGGTGGTTCAGTTACTGCACAGTGCACAGAAGCCTAAAGAAAAAAATTAGAGAGAACTGAGCAGTTAAAACTGGGTATAGAGCAGTGGGAGACGTTTTTCATTAAGGGGAGATTTAACATTGCTGTCATAGGCAGGGACTCCTTTTTCAAGGTCACCCAAGAGAAGTCAGAGTGTGGTTGAAATCCTCCCATCACCAGAAGTGAGGAGGCCCCTGCCTGTCCTGAGATTAACCTGTGTTAATCACAGCAGTAATTTGCAGTGAAGCTTGGCAAAAGCGATGAAGTCCTCGTTACTCATCGGCACAGAACAATTCAAAATGCCAGAGAATGGTAATAAAGAAAGGTCTCAGCAGCAGCATTCCCATTCATCACTGAACTTCCTTTCATCTTCACAGACTTTTATTTTTGCTCAATGGGATATCTTGGGTTCTGTAGTCTTGTCTTTGAGGACACCAGTAGTGCACACAATGGATCTCTGTTGTATGTATTGCATTGTTCAGATGGGCTTATGAGTCTACCCTGAGCAAAGTGAATTAGTATGCAAGATGTCAATACTATGTTAAATTAAACAGCACATAGTAAATGAAAGGCACTCAATTTAGTAATGTTAAATGAAATCTTAACTGAGCAGAACTGATTATTGTATAAAACAGAATGGATAAAAGGCTTGACTCATCCATTGTCTAGACAAATCACTTAGAAACATGTGGGTTAGCTTTAGAGCCTTTCAGACAATGTAAAAGCTTATTTGTAATCTGTTTGTCAAGTTAAAAATGTTTTTTGATTTGACTCCTTTGTAAGCTATTAAGAAATATGATGTGTTGCCAGACAGCTTAAGATAGACAGGAAGGCAAAAGACTTGCCCAATGTCAGAAAACAGATCCAGGGCAGGGCCAGGAAATTATTTCTGATGCATCATTTGGCCTCCAGAAAAATGTAGTTTTCATTGACTTAAAACTCTGTAAATTCCACTCAAATTCAGCAAACATTTTTGCTAATCGAAGCTAAAGAACACACAAAAAAGGTGAGATGCTGAAAGCAGTTTTTCAAGGTAGAGTCAAACTGAGGTTTGGACTTTTTTCTTTAAAGGCAACAAAGAGTAAGGACATGATCCCATCATTTCTCAGAGTAGTGATTTGGACACCAAGGGAAAGGGAAACAACATTTGATGTTCCTCTTGTCCTGATCTATAGTGCAAAGGTTTACTGATAAGGAGCTGCTTTCATCACCATAGATTTGCATGCTTTAATGCTTGCACTCTATGCCAGTTTTGCAAGTGGGATGCTGGCCAGGGAACACCAGATCCTCCAGCCTCTGGCTGCCTTCCTGGCCACAGGCAGGTCTGCAACCATCACCTCTCTGCAGGAGATGGAGGGAGCAAGCCCAGAGAACCTGCAGGCCATGGGAGGCAGGTGTCAGTGAGGTGGCATCACGCCACAGCCCTCAGTCCTGCAGGATTTAATGAAATCAAATGCCCAGGAAACTCTTTCACGGGTATGGTAATTTCATAATTGCGAAAATTGAACTCTGCTTCTTCTTCTGCCTACACACCTTCCTCTCCTTTGTCCAGTACCACTCACTGAAAGAAGGAAAATTATAGCTGTACATACAACAGCCTGTGAGAAATGTCAGCTTTGCTAAACCCTGTATTTGCCCCTGTGCTAGCATCAATGAAAGTATTTTATTTTTATTCCTGTTTCAACACACTGATGAAATGTTTACTGTGGTTTTTTTCCAACAGGGTTTTTTTAGTATCATTTTCACACTAGAAAATATTACATATATTTTCCTCTTCTTTGAGCACACATATAGGAGTGCTTTTGATCATGTTTACTATGAATTATTTTATTATATTCCTTATTTTGATAAGTTAATATAAAAATATCTTCTACTGGGGAATAGTATGCATTAAATTGGTACACATGATTCTCTTTCAAAGAATTAGGAACAACAGCTCAGCTTATACAGAGTATCCTTAACAACTATTCCTACTCCAAGCACAGTAGAGGGCTGCAATGTTGAATTTTTTAAAAGAAAACATTCAAAATCTCTCCTCCAGCAATCTTAGAAACCAGCTTCATGTCTTGGCTGCCAAAACTTAGCAGACAGTCTGCCCATGGCACTTCTTTCTCTGCTGCTACAGTCCTGGTCTTTTCTTCAAGTTTATTATTGGTAATGATAAAATTTGGTAGTGATGGGAATGTTCACCTTCAGGAAGACCAGCCCCCATTGCTTCACCAGTGCCACCACTTAGACCCTCCTACACTCACCCCAGTAGGTTTACATTTCTTTGCTGGGCCTCTCTTACTCGAGCTGGCAAGGCTGCTCCAGGGACACTGCTGGGCAGCAGCACCAGTGTGTTGTGGATCCTGCAAGAAATTATATACACCAAGCCATGATAAAAGCCGACAGTGGAATTACAGAGTCACACACATGGAGCTGGGAAATTCCAGAGCTGAGATTACCCATGCAAACTGCATTCAACCACCTTGTGCCTATTCATTAAGAGACAGCCCCTAATTACCTAAGCACATGCAATTTTTTTTGTATGTGCAATTCTTAATTTTGTCAGTCACTGGCTATGCAACTGTAAGAAGTCTTGTCACCTCATTTTTCTCTTGTCCTTGTACATGCAAAAACATTCAAAACTTTTGATGTCAGTGTTTAAGAGCAGGAAGCAGAATTCCAGTCCTTCCTCAAGACACAGTGACAGTGTAAACAAGACAAGATCCTTAAAACTTTGACAGCATCTCCAGCTTCTGTCCTATTCATGACACACTGATATACTTAATTTGAACCCAGTTGTTAGCTGCTTATAGTGGAGACCATATCTTATTTATTTAAAGTCATTTACATTACATCAGAGATTTGGCTGTTCTCCTGAGTGGTCACTTAGGGCAGGTTTAATTGTACAGGAAAATAGACTTATTAACCTCAAATGGAAAGCAAGGCAAATTGCAATTTACAGCAAGCTATTACTAGCCCCTTTTTCAATTCGAAAAAAGAACCAAAGTAGCTAACAGAGGGGAAAATAAAATGGGAAAGGACTTGTTTGATCTGAAATAATAGCTATGGAGAAATATGTAAATGTGCTGGAGACAGAGACACATAAAAACAGATTTGCAAGGTGGAGGTACGTGGGATAGTCCAGACACCCACCTCAGCTCAAACATTTCATAACCTCTTGCTTTTAACATACCAATCTGAAGGAAGACCATTGTATTGGGCAACATCATACAAAGCACGAAGATGTATTAAAAAACGTAGAGAATTTGTTTCACTCACTTTTCATTTGATGGACCCTTCTTTGCCTATATCAAGGAATTTAAAAGGCTCATCTGTTGCCAGAAATAGCAGCAGTGGGCAATGAACAAGTTTCATGCCAAGGCTCAGGCTCCCTTCAGTAGCTTGTGGCTACACACAAGACATACATCAGTGCTGGGACCATGAACTGCTGCCACTGCATCACAAAGGTTTCCTGCAGACAGTCAGTGCCCACAACACTCCTCTCCCACATGCCCTGGTGTTACAGTCCATGAGAGCAAGTCATCCACTGTTGTCCTGCAGTTGCACTGGGGAGGGCCATGGGGCTGGTGCCAGTGCCATAGCAGTGGCACCATATCCATGCTGGTAACCACAGCACCCGTGACAGCACAACCCCATGTCTTCTTGACGAGTCAAACAGATGGCTTCATTGCAGAGCACATTATAAGGATAAAAGAAGGTGTGATTTGAAAACAGATGTTCAATATTGAACTATAAGGGATAAACCAGCATATTGCAGTAGCTGGATTAACTTACCCTAGAGAATGTGCTGGATCTTCCTGTGGGATTGTGAGGTTGCTGCACTAACCACTAGAATCCACCTGACATTTGGAAGCCCTAAAGGATTCTTAGAGCAAAATCTCTCCTGCACCTCTTACTAAAGTTGGCTGTGGCAAAGTAGTCATAGGAGCTGCTCTGGAGGACTTGCTCTTTCTGAAACCCAAAATTGCATCATTCCTTGGTTCCCTTTCTTCCAGATTATCTTTCTCCCATTTCTTGTGATTGGCATGAAGTAATTACACGGTGTTTTTCCACATAGAGCCTTGTGCTAACAGCTGATGAAGTAGTGTCCATGCAGCTGACTGAAAGCTTTATCCCCACAATGCCCTGAGGAAAGCAGAAGGAATAAGATATTCCCATTCCCCACCCTCCTTTAGGTCTCTGATTGACTTTTATATATTAGATTTTGATCACATGGTTTTGTCTTGAGTAGCTATCCATAGTCTACATCTACCTGAAAATAAGTTGTGTGTTACATGCTGAGATCTTTTGCTGGATCCATCACAGGCTCAGTATTGTTAGTGTAATTTAAAAAACAAATGTGATGGCAGAAGTGTGTGGGAAGGCTTATACTGAGTATGACCAGATTTACACGTGCCCAATGATACCTCTGGGCACTCAGGTCAAACGACAACTGATCTAGTTTGAGAAGTCCTTTCAATCTCCACTACTGGTGCTGCTTGCAAATAGACTGTTGGGAATGGTCTCTGATGGCCATGTGATTGCTGGGAAATGTCCTCGTTAGGTGCTCATTCTTGGCTGGATCCATGCCAGACATGCTCTAGCTGTTTCTTGCTGGGACAGCCATAATCAGGTCCCTAAACTCTCTTGAGCTTGCCAGTGTAGACACAGTACTAAACACTTTGTTGACTTTGAAAGGAAGGAATAGGTCAGATGGTGCCAGGCACTGCAGGCAGGGCTGTGCTCAGTGCAGGCAGGGTCTGACTGCATCTATGTGGAGTCAAACCTTATTTCCCTAGGTTTGCCTCCCAAACCCATTCACAACCCTTCAGGCACCACTACTGCCCATAGCTGTGTGGGGAGCAGCTGGATGCATCAGTCAGGAGGGCAGAGGTGCTGACTGGGATTCAGGAGTGCAGTATGAGCCAGACTACAGCTCAAGAGCACAACCTCTCTTCCCAGACTGGCACAAAGCCACCCAGGGATGAATGTTCTTTCCCCAAAAGTGGACAACGAGGGAGCCAAACTTTCAGTACCAGCATCCTCTGAGCACCCCTGTTGCTACAGGTCCCCAGGTGCTGGACTGTGAGTGCTCTGTGCACCTACACCTCGCATGTCGAGCCCAGTGCCAATGGGGAGCCACATTCAAGCTCCACCTATACCTTGTAGACTGAACCCTCTTGGGGTTCAAGTGTCCCTGGGAGCTATTGGGCATCCCTGCAGGGGCTGAGACCATTTGGGGGGGTCCTTCCCTTAGGCTGCAGGGCTTGATGTCCAGCTGAGCCTCCTCCTCCTCCCTGAAGGAGTCTGTCTGAACCACATCCAAAACTTAACACAACTGTCAGCTCAAATGCACATGTTGTTCTCTGAGCCAAAGCACCAACACAGAAAAAAATCCCCTCTGTGTTTCTTGTTGAGTCTGTAGGAATTCAATTGCCAGCACACATTGCTTTCAGCAGACACTCAGCACAGCTTGACCTGTTTGCTCTGTCCAGGTAAATCAACAGAACTTGAATTTAGAAGCCCTAATAATTGCAGCAAACTGGTCATAAATGAATTGCAGGGCAACAATTATCTATTGAAATTTTTAGATTAGAGAAGCTCCCTTTTCATGGATGAAAAGTGAATTAGTAAAATAAATTATTTGCTGCAAATTATTCATTCTGCTTCTGTTGTTTGCTGCTCTGCAGTAAGTCTGATTCAAAACATTTGTCAAGTAAGCCTGTATCATGCTTTTCAGATAGAAAACACGGTTTTAATTCAGTTATGATTTTCTCTGACCGTTCTTTGGATCATTTACATTTGCCCAAGTGGATTTAAAATGCTACCAAATCTCTAACATTTCACAGGCACACTGAAAGGTGTAAAGAACTCTGAAAAGGTGCAAGACGAGGGAGAATAAAGCACAAGGATTTTAGCAGTTGCACTAAGGAAAGTCTTTATAAGGACTGATCTGGCATTTTAAAAATAGTTTCTTTCCAACCTTTTGAGAATGTGCTGAGATTTATCATTCGAGAGGAGGTGATTTTGCCTTTCAAACTGAACAATGCACGTACTAATCCTGTGTGCCTATTTTGTAGGTGTTTGTTCTGTAAAATGGCATGGAGGGGAGAAAAGCCTTTTTGGAAACAAAGGTGGTACTTCTGTATTGGTCATGCTGGACCCTACATTGATTTCTTATCATTACGTAGAGAAAAATCAAAAGGTCACTTGAATGAATCATTGATCGAAGAGAGTAAGTTCTGAGATGATTAAATCTGAGGATTTAAATCTAAAGAACATGTTTCCCTACACTGATGCAGCCTGACAAAATTTTAGCCCAAACTTTCCCAGAACTTAGTTTTGTTTTGTAAGATCAGGTATTCAGTACTTCCATGTGTATTTTTCCCTGTGCAACATGTCACTGCTATTGGCATCTTAAAATTTCTGTTGATAAAATCAAGTTAAGCCATTCATGTTAGTAAGCAGGAAAGCCCCAGGTGGATATTTGTTCATTGATGAACCCACAAAACAGGGTTTTTCCAGGTCTCCAAGATATTGCTTTTGTCCCCAAAAGTTTGCAAATCTCAGTAAACTTCTATGAGTGTGGAAAAAAAGAACAAGGGTCATCTTTTATTACATCCACACTATGTAGCACATGAAGGTGACACTGTCCTCCAGAGATTCACAGTGTGGCTCAGGTGTGGACTAAAATATACTACTCTTTTCCTGGGACCTAATATTACCCTCTCCTGAGTAGGTGATGCTACATGCACACTCCATGTCAAGATGAGGTGTGGTGCACAATGTCATACTAACAGCCCATTGGCAAGAGGGGGGAGCAGGAGCACTGTATAGTCATCAGGGTCCCCTCACTGTGTGACACAAGCATGGGGACAGTGGGCACATCACAGATCTCAGCTTTCTCCCAGGATGGACACAAGTCTAGAGAAGTAAACTGTCTGTTAGGTTTGCCAGTCTCTACTCCCTTCCACTGAGAATCTTTTCAGAAACCAGTAAATTGAAAAAGATCATTCTGGAATGGCCAGAAACAGTTAACTTATGAACTGTAAGTTTTGCTGAACACACTAAAAGGAACTGTAGAGTCAGATTTAAGAACTTAAGAGCATGCATGTAAGGCTCTGGGGAACAAATGTCCATCAAATCCTGGAATCTGGAGAAAATGAAGTAAAAAAAGAAATGCTTGTTATTCTACTTTTACTTCTTAAGTGCTGGATGTAGTACAAAGCACTACTTCTGGTAAGTAGCATTCACCAAGAAATCATCATAGACATAAATTACCCAAACCTTCCTCAGGCTCATTTGATTACAGATCAAGTAAACATGGCTAAAACTGTGGACCCCAGAGCTCTGGGAAATGTGCACAGAGTGCAGGGGAAGTTTTGCTCCACAGCTGCAACAAAAAAATGTATGGTCTCTGCTCCTTTCTCAATGTCACCACTACGAATCTACAATAACTCTATATCCTGGAACAGGACAGAAGGACTCTAGAGTTTCTCCAGTCCCACTGAGAGCAAGATTTATGCCATACATTTATTCCCAAAACACAGTATTACTTCTGGTTTATGCCAACGGGAGAAAATGTTCATGTGTCCTTCTGCAGCTCTGAATGAGTTTATACACGATTATGCTTTGCATTTGGTTTTAAAATAATGTTTTTAAAACCCGTTGAAGTTCCTGGCAGTATAGAAACCCATTATCATACCGCTCGGCAGGCATATAAATACCTGAGATGTGCTTTCTGTGCCGCTGGTGCTTTTCTGGGTTTCACCAGGAGAGGGTAGAGTTTGGAAAGGACTCCTGTCAGCCCAGGCTCCCTATTGTGCTGAGAAACAGCGAAGGGAAAACAAGCACAAGTTTCTCCTCTGCTTGCTTGCATCGACCGAGTATGTGCAGGAGTCAGCAGACGAACTCTGGAAGACTTTAAAGTAAACAGAAAACGGCAAGAGAAACAAAATTCCAAAGCAGCTTTCTAGGGAAGTCTGTGGAATCGAAGGGAGAAGCTGCGGCAGTTTCCGTGGGCTCACCACACCGACTGTCTCTCTGAGAACTGTCACTCACTCCACGTTGCATTAATCAGAGCTCAGGATTTATTTCTCTGCCATGACTTCCAAGCTGTGAATAGATACCACTTTTAGAGAAAGCATGGGACCTGGAAAGACTCTCGAGCACTGAACAGAGTGGTGAGTTTCACTAAATGGTTTCTTCTCTTTCCAGTCTGCTGGAGCTTTCTAACATCCTGCTTGCAGGCACAGCAGCCCAATGACTTGTCTTTTCCCTGCAGCTTGTTGCATACCTCACAAGGCTCTCCCGACCACAGGTTTCTGTCTGTAACCTTTCCCACCACAACTCCAGGTCAGCTTGGTGACATTCGTAGTAGAGCTGCCTCGGTGCTTGTTTGCTTTCATGAGAGATTAAAACCACAAAGCTGTGAAACCAAACAGGCTAAAAATCAAACAAAATTCAATACAATTAAAATGGCAGGGGACTTTAGCTTTCCAGATGCGGACACTGATGGATCAGAAAAAAGTGAAGAAATGGAGATTGTAGTCAATGTTGGTGGAGTAAGGCAGGTGTTCTACGGAGATAATCTGAATCAATACCCAGAAACACGGCTGGCAGAGCTGCTCAATTGTTTATCAGGGGGATATGATAGCATATTCTCCCTCTGTGATGACTATGATCCTGGAAAGAGAGAGTTTTACTTTGACAGAGACCCAGATGCTTTCAAAT
Source organism: Sakesphorus luctuosus (assembly GCA_013396695.1). Taxonomy (NCBI): domain Eukaryota; kingdom Metazoa; phylum Chordata; class Aves; order Passeriformes; family Thamnophilidae; genus Sakesphorus; species Sakesphorus luctuosus. The sequence continues at coordinate 212,929 of VWZD01002965.1, forward strand.
GCATTATTGAGGTGTATTACTTTGGGGAAATTCACATGAAGAAAGGAATATGCCCCATATGTTTCAAGAATGAAATGGAATTTTGGAAAGTGGATCTGAAATTTTTGGATGACTGCTGCAAAACTCATCTAAGTGAAAAAAAGGAGGAACTGGAAGAAATAGCCAGAAGGGTGCAACTCATTCTGGATGACTTGGGAGTAGATGCCTCAGAAAGCCGCTGGAAAAGGTGCCAAAAATGCATCTGGAAATTTCTGGAGAAGCCAGAATCATCCTATCCAGCTAGAGTGATTGCTGTTCTGTCCTTTCTGTTTATTTTGATCTCCTCTGTCGTGATGTGTGTGGGGACCATCCCAGACTTGCAGGTCGTAGATGCAGAGGGGAACCGTATGGAACACCCAACCCTGGACAGCATAGAGACAGCCTGTATAGGCTGGTTTACCATGGAGTATGTGCTGAGGCTGATCTCCTCTCCCAACAAATTCCACTTTGCCCTTTCTTTCATGAACATTGTTGATGTGCTAGCAATACTTCCTTTCTATGTCAGCCTGACTTTGACCCACCTGGGAGCCAAGCTGATGGAGCTGAGCAATGTCCAGCAGGCCGTCCAGGCACTGCGCATCATGAGGATTGCAAGGATTTTCAAGCTTGCACGGCACTCTTCAGGGCTCCAGACCCTAACCTATGCCCTGAAACGCAGCTTTAAGGAACTCGGTCTGCTTCTCATGTACCTAGCAGTTGGAATCTTTGTCTTTTCTGCCCTAGGTTATACCATGGAGCAGAGTCATCCTGAAACTTTATTTAAAAGCATCCCTCAGTCATTTTGGTGGGCAATCATTACCATGACCACAGTTGGATATGGGGACATATACCCTAAAACAACACTAGGAAAGCTGAATGCTGCCATCAGTTTTCTTTGTGGAGTGATAGCCATCGCCCTTCCCATCCATCCCATCATTAACAACTTTGTCAGATATTATAACAAACAGAGAGTTTTAGAAACAGCTGCCAAGCATGAACTGGAGCTGATGGAGCTAAACTCAGCCGAAGGGAAAGCTGCAGGCTCCAAAAGTGAACTAGAGGATCTTTCAAGGGAAGGAAAAGAGGGTCCTTTTTATAGCAGCCGGCTTAAAGTCTCCCACAGTGACACCTTTATTCATCTGCTGTCAGAAGAGAAACACTATAGGACCAGGCTTCAAAGCTGCAAATAAACTGTGAACTATTGTCAGCGTTAAGCTACAGATTGGGACAACCTGAAAATCAACTTCTGAAGAGACTCACAGTTCTGTCAGAGTTTGGAGGGAGCACTGCTTTGCTTTTCCAACATGAACATAAATTAACCCCATGGCATCCCATCAACAGTTGGTAAGACTCTGCCATTATTATCTGAAATAAAATAGTAGGACTCCATTGAGATCAGACTGCTTATATTGAGTGTGTTCTGACAAAAGCCACTTGTAACGATTTCAGAGACTGAAAAGTCCTTCCCGATCGGTAAATGTTCAATGACCTGAATGTTCAGCATTGCCACATCAGAACTCTGTACCTGTGACAATAAAGAGCAGCATCACACAGATTGTGTCTTTTAGGCTCCCTTCAATGCCTTTGCAGCTAGGGGAACTGCTCCTTAAAAAAAATTAAAGCAGCCTCTCCCTTGTATTAGATTCAGGCTTACAGCAAAATGTAACAAGCGGTTTCAGCCTAGAGATACTGAAAATACCAGCATCTACTGTTTGCAAAATATTAGAGTGAATAAATGGCTTTGTTTTTGTAAAATGTAATTTGGGGCCAACTTTTTGGATAGGTCTCTGTTTCTCTTTTCAGAAAAAATGTAATTTTCAGTGGGACATGAAGCTATATTTTGAGCAGAGATTCAGAACAAATCAATGTATTTTAAGGAGCAAATTTAAAAATATTTGTTCCAGCTTTTAATTACAGCATGATTTATATAGCAGGGATGCTTCAGGAAGGATTTATAATCAAGTAATTTTTAAAACTGGAAGTTAGCTCATGGTATCTTTATTATTAAAGAAAGGAAAGTTTATAGAAGAGTTAAATTGAGTGTTTCTAAATAAAAACTTTAACTCTTTGAAAGTAAGTGTAGAGAAAGTTTCAGTAAAAATAGTATAACATACAAGAGATTTATGGCAAAAACATGGAGCTGAATGAACATATCACTAGGTTATTTTTCAAAACAGCATATCCCACCCCTACAATAACTGCATGGTTTCATAAATCTTAGTTTAAAGAGGTATTAAGCTCTAATCAGTGCCTTAATCATTAATCAGTGTATTAATCAATACCTAGTGTGCAGATATTATTTTTTCTGAAAGTAAGTGCCATCTATGTAAGTCTGAATTTCGCCGGTGTAACAACTGAATGTGTGGGTCTGGTCCTTACCAGAGAAATCCATTGAAACTAGGAGTTATGTCAGTTTGAAGGGGAGGGGAGCACTGGCACACAAATACATTTACATACATTCAAATTAGGATCCCAAGTGTTTATTGGGCTAGAGTAGTTGTCCTTATTTATTCCCTTTTGTGCTAAGCAGCCCCTTACCCAGGTGAAATGCAGCAGCATGAGCCATGACCCATCCATGGGCACCTCATGCCCAATACCCACCTGCAGGTCCTTGGGACTTTTTTGCGGGCCAAGTGATGGGCCTGTGACATCCACCCCACGGGACCAGTGACTGAAGTGACACAGAGCTGTTGGATGGGCTTTATGCTTTCTCCTGGCACCTTGTTTGCCCTGTCTCCTGGTGAAGGAGTGTGTCTGATGGTGGAGCCCTGTCCTGCTGAGAGCAGGGAGCAGTGGTGGTAAGTAGGGGCTGGGCAGCTGTGTGTGATGAAGGGAAACCACTCCTCAGGGACACCACCTGTGTATGTCTCCTGGCACGGAAATGAGCCCCCAGCTTCCCCAGTTGAAGGCCTTCCTCAGTGTTACCCCTCACACCTCAAATTGCTCACTACAGGGACACCTACTCTGTATCCCCATGCCCCAACCCTGTTTCAGACCTAATGTTCTCTTTCCCAACTCCATTAGCATGTCCTGTCTTACATACCTCCATCAAGCAAGATAATTCAAACAATCTCTAAACCTTTCTGTACCTGAATCCTTCCACTAGCATTTGTCCCAAATTCTCTCCCACCTCAGGCAAATAGCCAATCCAAATGACTTCTTAGGTGCAAGCATCCTTTAACTTCCATCCTCCCTTCCACATCCCAGCTCTTAGCCTCTGGAACTGCTCTCAATCCATCTTATCTGCTGAGACCTGTGCCTTGCTTGCCAACAGCCTCAGATCTGCTCCCTGGCTGCCTGGCCAGGACCATAGCCAGCTCTCATTAAAGGGACAGAATTCTGCCCCTTGCACTGCTTAAGACTTCCAGGTTGCAAATATGATCTGCAGCCATCAAAAATTGACTCAGCCGGGATGCTGAGGATGGGACAAGAGAAAAATGTGAGTCCAGCTTTGTATTAAATGCTCCTGACTTCCCTCGTGACATGCAGAGGGTGGCTGAGAGTGAATGAAGTTAGTAAAAGCACTTTCCTGAGTGAGAAAAGCACTGTATAAATGCTAAGTAATATGGTTTAGCACAAGTGCTAAATCCTCACTGCCATGCTTTATGATTTGTTTAACCTGACATGAAATAACAAAAGGGCTATATTATCAGAAATTATTTTATGGGCCAATTTCTTCATTGAGTACTGGGCTCTGCCTATGCCATGTCTGTGTGGAAAGAATTTTGAGACAACCTTAGTGGCCCTCCAGCCTAGACTGGTTTCAAGCTGCACTAGAGACCATATTTGTTAAGTTTGTTACTGTAAGTTATATGTTCTTAAAAGGCTGTGGGTGAGAAGGATGGATTCCTGCCTATTTGCCTTGTCCGTGGTGTGGGAACTCTATAGGAGCAAGGGGAGATGTGGAGAGTGACGGAAGGACAGGCTAGCAGTCTGCAGCACATGGTGGGATTGAAGAGGAGCAGGGAGGGTCTTACATGGTAGAAAGCAAGAGGCTTACTGGGTCCCTGGGCGAAACAACTTTCATACACCAAGAAACTACCATAAACCACTGGCTCTGAAATCAGGGCTGGAGAGGGCTCTGCTCCTTAATGGACAGAGTGAGCTAGGAGATGTTTGTTTCCTATTTCTTTTACTCAACACAGTAGAGCTGCTTGTCCTTTATTACAAGTTAGTCTGAAAAAAGAAAAAGATTTTTAAAATCTGGAAGTCTTGTGGGTGGAGCGTGAAGGTTAGAGCACTCCCTTCGCAGAGAGTAAGTGATACCCTAAAAAGTCTCCTATGTCCTCAACTGTTAGACACAGGACTATCTTGAGTCCAAGCTAGGACAAGCTCTGAAGTTTTTTCAAAAGGGCAATGGCACCACCCATCCTGCAGGTTTCATTTCTGTGCACTGTGTGAGGTGGGCACAGGCTGCACCCACCCAACCCACCAGCAATTTCCTCACATTCAGTTCTTTCTGAGCACTTTTTGGGCACTTTAGCTGTCTATGCAATTAAATTAATGAATATAAGGCATTCCCAGTGAAACTATCACCCGACACATGTGGGAAGCTTTGTAACACAACCGTCTTTCAGGGAAGCCCTGTCCCTGGTATTTAATACCCTTCACCTGGGAACCAAGACTGGGACAGCCTGAATATGTCCAAGTGCAGAAAAATCTGCATAAATTACCTGGATCTCTCCTTACCCCTGCTGTACAAACACTCTTCTTTGGACTCACAGGTGTATGAAGCAAAGTGGTAATCCTTTCCATAAGAAATTGGGAGCTCTGGCAAGAAAATATAGTACTCTTCTATAGAAGAGCAGAATTATAGAGAACAAAACCAAGCTACTATAACTTTAGTTCACATCCTTTCTGATACAGAAGTTCCTCAGTTCACTGTGCAGGTAATTTCAGAGCACAGTGAGCTGATCAAACTATCCTCTTAAGAAGTTATCTCATAGGACATCTGCCCTGGCTGCTTCTAGAAAACTTTGAATCTTTAAAGCAGCCTGTAATATACACAGTTAAAACTTGAAGCAACAAACTTTTAATTCCTAATTAACATCAATCTCAGCAGTAAATTTAGGATTAGTCCAGGTTTGACATCAAATAGCTGCCAGCAGAATCTGATTCAACAGTCTTAATTTAATAGCTCAGCTGAGGTTATATTGGTGGTGATTGCTAAGCTGTAGGTAAAATGAAGCCTGTTTCTAGCTTGCTGGACACCATGAAGAGTAGAACATAATAGAATGGAAATTGCTTTCAGAAGTGTGGGAGATGGCTGGAGCATTTACTGACACACAGCATTAGTCTCAGGGAAGTGATAGGCATTTAACGCGTCAACTCACCCCATGCTCTGGCTGGCATGTCAGAGCCAGCTTGGCTTTGGAGACAGCTCCAGGTTCAGGCAGAAACAGCCACTGACAGCTAGGGGTTATTGCTGGACTGACACACATACGATTTGAAGACACTTAAAAAAAAACTAAACTAAAACCAGAATTTCTGGAAATACTAGAATACCACTATTTTCTGCTGTCATGCAGGACAGATGCTCAGTCCTGCAGGTGTGGCACCTGCCACACAAGGTTAATTGACATGGCCTCTTTGGTCTGTGCATGGGCCAAGGGAAATGTGAACACATTGAAGCAAAGCCAGCTCCTATCAAAGAGAAGGAGGGCTGAGGACCATGCAGCACACACAGCCCATCTGTCCCTGGCTGTGCTAAGGGTCCTTTTTGCAGATGAAGCTGACAGTGATGCTCTTTCAGTGACCCTTTAGGCCAGCTTTCTTTTTGCCTAATGTACTATTTGAATGTACCTGACAAAAAAGGTGAAGAGAAGAAATCAAGACTATTTTCAGCTCCAGGTATTCTCCCACACTGATTTTTCAAATAACTACCTAAAACACTCACCTGAGACTGGATAAAAGAGTGACAAACAGGTGTATGTTGAAACAGAGTGTTCAAATATCCATAACAGTAAGGGTTAAGAAATATAAATTAACAATCAGCTGCACTGAAAGCCACAACCCCCTGCCACACACAACCCTCTTCCAGCCACACCTGCATTGCCAGATGTGCTAAAACAAAAAGAGGGGCATCCTCTGTGAATTATGGCTAGGCAGAAGTGCTTCCTCCCTCCCATCTGTCAGCAGAGCCTTCAGTTCTATACCCACTGACAAACTTCACAATTCCTTACTCACACAGGTAGAATAGTTACTGGGTGCACACACTTGCTACCCAACCAGGTTTCTGAGGATCTGGTTCACTCTCTGTTCAAGTACTACTGCATTTTCCCTAGGCTCTCTGTTTGGGAATAGGAACATTTCCTTTCACACTAACTTCCACAAGACATTTTTGCTCCGAGACAGATGGTCCTTAATGATGTGGGTAATAAGTTCTGCACTGCCTGGTGTAAATTAAACTTCACTGAGAGTTGCAGCAACATAACACTAGTGTGAAAATCAGCTTGGGGCAATGTATATTAAGTACACTTGCTTCAGATGTAGATATCCCACTAAAACTGAAATTGGTTTCTCTTCCTGCAATGAGCCACATAAGGCTTGAACTGAGTGGGAGCTTTGCCTGACCTAGGAACAGTGAGGAGAATGATGCAGCCAAGTGAGCCAGGCTAATGTGCAAGGCTAACATAAATTGCTGTGAGGAAAATGAAAATGATGGAAGGGTCTGAGAGCTCCAGGAGAAGTTGTGCCATTTAATTGTTTCTTTTCTCTTCTTGCTTTCATAAGTAGATGAGAAAGCTGCGGGTGTCTTAAAGTTGCTTTTTGTCTTCCCATGTAAGGGAACCTTGAATATTTTTTCAACATGCTGAGAGTTAAGTACTGCTAAATCATCCTGGTCAGTTAAACATATACAATAGAAGCAGAAAGAAAGAGAAATTTTAAGAGAAGCCTAAGCAGAGCAGTCTCTTTGAAAATAAAAGACTGAATGCTATGCTGTATATGCCTACAAAAATCCTGTTATTTTCAGGGCATCACTAAACTGATATCAAGGACAATGAGGCACACAAGTGCTGACCCTAGTGGTTTGGGTTTTAATTTAAACAAGAAATGTTGTGATTTCCTATTCGACAAGAGAAGAACCTGTACATTCCACAGCAGTTAAATGTCTTAACAAATGAAAATTATCTGTATTCATTAGAGTTTGTGCTAGAGCTCACAGATTCTGTGTTAGGGCTCACAAAGTCATGGAGACTCAGGCAAACAGTCACTGGATGAAGGCAGCAAATTGTTGAGCACCGCAAAGGAAAGTTTTAGTAAACCTTCTGGCAGTCTCAGACTGCTTTGCTGTGCAGGAGACAAACTGCAGCTTCAATTACTATAAGAGCATTACAGAGAAATTCTTTATCACTACGATGCACTCCACTAATCCCACACAATGTTTCCACTGCATTACTGTTATCAGCTTTACAAAGTCAGTGTTTTCCAGGCTTACTAGCATAGTAAGATATGGCTATTTTACACAGTATCCAGAATACCAAGTAGCTGTAGCTAGCTATTGGTCACTGTTCGTTATTTTATTATTACTTTTACAGCAAAAGTGATACGCCACGGATGTTCTTTACCCTATTCATATAAGTGATGTATTCATTGTCATTCATTGATATCAGCATCTCATATCCCTTAACTCTCAGCTTGTCCATTATCAACCAGTGAAGAATTAACCCTTTTGACTTAGTCTATACCAGACTAACCACCATGAAATACTACATGCCATTTTGGTTTCTTCCTTTGTTCCATCGTGATTACTCCATAATTGGACAACTCTTCTCACTGGCCTATTCTTCCTTTCATTCACCCTCATTTTTCATACCTTAATTTCAGTCTATTACACTTCAATATTTTGTTTCAGAAAATGGAAATGATTCATCTCTTGATGCTCACACCCTGACACGCTTGCTGAATGACTGGTGTCATCCCACTAGTCACAGCTCTATGAAGTGTCAGATCACTGGGGAAGGCTTAAAACATGCTCAGGAGACAAAACATATTGGCTCAAAACTTCATTTGGACATGTCTCTCCACCCTCAAAGCTGCATCCCAAGAAAACTTTCTTATACATAGAACACTCAAAAGACACAAAGTTCGTGTGCAGCAGCACTGTCTGATTTAGCTGAACATTTTTGCACATGTTTAAATTCCCTTTGCTTTGAGAGCACTGAAACACTCTGAAGCATTTGGCTGCAAAGAGATCTCTTTAAGTGTGCACTTAAGTGCTTTGCTGATCAGAATGTGCTCATGTTGAACCTTACATGGCAAAAAAATGGATGTTGCTGAACTGCATCCAAGCAGGCACCCGCAATTTTCTCCTCACAGCCACCAATCAGGCATCAGCACAATGGGACCTTGATTGGTCCCTACAGGGGCTGCTGCAATACAAATGAGAATGATTTTCTGCTCATGAATAACAGATAAAGTGTCATCCTACTGCTTGAGAAATGAAATATCTAGAAGACAGCCTGACCTTTGCATACCCCTTACTTACTCACTCTGTAGAAACATTACTAAATATAAGTGTGTTTTTGTACAATACAAAAAAATCCACCCTAATTCCAACGCTAGTTAGCAGGCAAAATTCAAGCAGAGAGGAGATAAAATCTGTGGCCTCCCCCTGGCTTTTGCTTGGGAATGGCCACTGGCCAGCCGGACATTTCTTGCTTTTTTGCTGAGGAACAAATCACACCCTTGCCTGCCAGCAGGTCCTTCTATTTCTACTCGTTGTCACAGTAATAAATCAATTGTTGCTGCAAAACACAGCTCCTATCCAACTCACAGGGAATCTGCAAACTCTCTGCAGCCCAAATGTCAACCAATTGCTGGCTGGGCTTTGGGGCTGGAGTGGTTATTGTTTGCCAGTTCGCTATTTACATTGGAACAGTAAATTCCAGTCACAGAAGCCTTCACAATTTGGACCCGTTTGCCTTAGAAGCAAATTAATTGCTGCCGTACAACATCATCCCTGCTGTGACTCACACAAGGCACATTTGTACGGTCTTGGCTGGAGGAGTGGACATCAGCTGCCAGGTGGACTTCATCTTTGCACACTGGAGCTGTTATTGTCTGCCTCATATTGGGGCTCTTACCGTCACGGCTGTTTGCATGAGACCTGAGCAACTGTGAGATGCATTAAAGTGAGCTGCTCCCATATCTGATGCAACTTGTCCACTGCAGAATGTTTCTAAGTTGGAAAAAAAGGCATAAAGAGGCTATAAAAGTCCTCAATGAGCATCTCAGAGCTGAGTGAAGAGGGTGAATGCAGGCTGCCAGAGCAGGGCTTGGCTCAGCTCCAAGTACAAGATATTGTAAGAGGTGAATAGGCCAGCCTAGGAGAGTCAACATATTTCCATCAGCTAAACCCAGTGGATGGGAAAGGTTTTTTTGGAGGGGAATATTTTCTCAATCGCAGGGCTGTAGATAGCCCCAGGGTGATAAAATTCATGTCCATGACTGAGACTCGCAGGTGTCAGTGCCTGTGACTTGGCTTTGATGGCTAAGTCTGTCATATGGTAACCTGGGCTACCCTGAAAAGCTAATGGCTCTCAATCTTCAGGATTTTTAGAGGGAGAAACAATAAAGTCTCATTCAATGTGAAAGAAGTTGCAATCATTTGTAAGTAAACTGCCTGTTTGCTGAAATTCCCACGTCGCTTAATGCTGCTCAGTAGGTTGCAAGAAACTCTGTCACACCTGCCAAGGGAAATAAAGTGAGATAATTGGATTCCTCTACATTTCTTAATGCTCCAGGGCAAATGAGGTAATAGTAATGACAGAGAGAGGTGGGGGAGAAGGAGATAATTTGCTGGTACACTCCCTTCTGGACTTAGCTTGCTCATCCAAACTGGTACATTTTGTAGACTAAAAAATTGAATTTTGCGTAGCAAGACAAAGATATTGTGGAGCAGACCAACACTGTTGGTTCTTGGGCACCCTGCAACTAGAAGTGAAGTGCAACAAACTCATCTAAAATCCCAGATTTCAACCTAATTCACTGCTACGTCAATCCAAGACACATGATGCAATGAAACACAAAGTATCTAGTGTACATCGGTTCTGTCATGAGGAGAGGTCACTTCCAACTGCAGCGGGAAGGAAAGGACCTTAGCAGAGGGCTGCAGGACGGAAAATAAGTCTTACAGTAAGGTTTTACACAAGGACCCCCAAGTGCAGCCCAGTGCTGCAGCTTCTCTTCTGCTCCGGGAATGTATGAGGCACTTCCCTGTACTGCATTATCAGTGCGTGAGAAAATGTCCTGTACAAGAATGTTAGATTTATTCCCACTGAAAGTCAGATAGGGAGTGTGATGCATATTTGGGATGTGTCTCTAGTAAGCTTCATTTATAAACAGAGAATAAAATGAAAACAGCTCTTTTCATCCTTCATTTGATGCTACTGCTTTCTCTGGTTCAGTCAATATCACTTTTATAATTTAGTGGGAAACAATAATTATTCCAGTGAAAGATCACCAGCATTCAATTGCTGGTTCATCTGCCTTGTTCTGATCAGGTAACAAAAGGGACATACCATCCCAGTAGGCCACATACTTGGCAGGAAGGGGATCTTCCAAATCTTTACTACTTAATGATTCAAAAACTGTCATGGTAAAGGCTGCAGGAATGAATTCAGGTCTAAAAGATCTGCCTAAAAAAAAAACAAACGTAAAGGTGGAATCTTTTTTTAAGTTTGCCCAAGAAAAGGTTTAGACCTGGCTTGACCAAATATCAGCAGGGCAAGAAAGTTTCAGGTAGCTGAGGACTTGTTAATGTAACAGGCAAAAGCATAAAATGCAGAAGTGTAGCTGACTTTTATATTGATGCATAATATAATAGCAAAGAGTTATCTTACAATGGAAACAGCTAATTTTGGGTGGGCAGATTTTGCCACCTGGACTCTTGGCTATATGATATTCCAAAGACATGACCACTGGGAAGTCAGTCACTCAAACTTTAGTACCCTGTGTGCCTGATGTAATGAGGGTGTCCTGTTTAGCCTGGCAAAAAATGGTGCATATTTTCCATAAATGCTGTTCTGTATCTGCCAGTCCTAGAGAGATGTAGGGCATCTCATGGGGTACTAAACTCCTAAACATTCTCAGATGAATCAAGCTGAAGCACTGTCATTAGAGCCTACAGGCATTTTGGCAGAGCAGAACTTTCAGGTTGCACAATGCTCTGGCACCTGTTGCCAACTGAGACCACAGTATTGCTTAGGTTGGAAGAGACTTCTTGAAGTCACCTAGGCCAATCCCTCTGCTCAATAACAGTCAGTTAAAGCAGGTTGCCATGTCCAGCCAGGATAAGGTGTCTGAGACATCTGCAAAGGATGGCAATTATACCCTAGGTGACACCTGAACCTTTCTGAAGAGCCTGCAAGAGCCCAAGAAAGGCACTTTACAGCACCTGAACTGATGTCTGTATTTGGACAAATTAACCCCAACCCTTGTGTCTGCTCCAATATTGTTCTTGGAACTACAGTTGCCTGCTGGGCTCCACCATCAGTTTTAACAAGATGTCCACTGACTCTAGAGGGATCTGAGACAGAGCACAAATAGTCATCAATACCTGGACATCTTAACACTGACCTGAACCTTCACTTTGCCATCTGCCTGTCTGCTTCCTGAATTTGTAATCACATGGTGAGGTACAGATGACTTTGTTGAGGTAAAGCAAAGGGAATAGTCTTGTTTTACAAAAAACCCCATGCAGGTGAATAGTTTTGTTTTACAAAGTCATCATAGAATGAGTTTCTCCCTTGCTGTTTGGTTAAAAATATCTATCTTATATAAATGAATGTGTCTTAAATGGATGGTTCCACCGTCTGTGACATTGGCAAGATGTGACTTTACAGGCTTCCCTGTTAGATCAGGGGGTGCCTGGATCTGGCTCCTGGGGCCGTACCTGTAAAGCATAGAATTATTTAGGCTGGAAAAGACCTTTAGCATCATTAAGTCCAACTCTAAACCTACCACTACCAAATCCTGTCCTCAAATCATCAAGCTAAATTACATCTATTTCTGATCTCACAGATCAAAAGAGGGCCTGTGCCAGTTGTGTCAGTTGAAAATAAAAATCAGCAGTGGGCCACGTATTCTGGCACTGGAACAGAAACAACCATGGGACCAGAACGGTGATTATTCTCCAAAATGCAACTGACACTCAGGCAGCTCCTCCAGCCTTGACCACAAGTCGCAACCCTGACAAAACAACCACTGCACCACAAAGCTCCCCTTTTTGTTCTGCCACACTGAAGAACATTCAGCTGCAGGTCCCAAGTGCCTCATGTGAAGAGAGACAGCATTATAAGCTGTGCTGTCATCTCCTATTCTGGAAATGTAAATTCAAGACTCTTTCCAGGGTTGCAGGGAACAGTGTGGTTAATGTGTTCCAGCTGATGAAACTAGATCAAGCCAGTGATTAACTTTTTTTCTTACAGTTTGCAAGTCCAGGTTTTGATACTGGCTGCCAAATGTTAAAGTACGAGTAATATTTTCATAAACTAAATTGGCACCAAATTCTGTTCTGTTACAATACTTAAAGACTGCTTCTAACTTTGCAAATTACTTAGCATTTTAACAAAGGTGTTGTCTTTCCGAGCTTTCTTTAGACAGCTTCTCATGCATATTCAATTTGAACAAACAAAACTTCAGTAGTACCTCTGTTGTTATGGTCCTGAGATTTCAAAAGGAGTGAAGATCACTTGGTATGGCTGATGATCAATTTCACTATTCTTACTACAGACAAAATAAGTAAATAGTGTGATTTCACATTCAGAATCATCTGAATAAAAACAAAAGACTAACCACCCACACAAGTCAATTAACAACTTATCAAGATGCCCTCATATTTATTATTGCAATGAATCTGTGATTTAAATTCAGTGGCAAAATATTTGCAAACACTTATTCAATTATTGCATGCTCATTTTGATCATAAGATGAATCAGATGAAGCTCAAGTAGTGGTATTGTTCCATGATGTTGAGTGCCACACATTAGGTTAACGTCATGTTCTCTAGTCCTTGCTGTGCCCCTGCATAGAAATGGTGTGACATCATCTCCTGTTTATTACAGATGGAGTGACAGACACAGATTTTACTACTGTCAAAATAGCATTAACACTTGGAAGTAGTTGAGTACTAAAATGCCATGAACTTATCCCTCCATCAGACTGCCTGGTATGGTGTTATATTGCAGAAAAGGTATCGTCATTGACGTGTTACTGGGAAGAACAGAAACATCAATGCTGCAGTGCAGTGATTGGAGAACAAAATTAATCTGCTTAATCACCCTGAAAAATCCCATTTGAAACAAACCATCTTGAAAAAACAGTGCAGTTGCACTTTTTCAGCTAAGAAGAATAAGAATAGTCAGTGTTCATGAGAGAACAAGCATTTGCCACTTGGCCAGGCTTCACCGGAACATGAAAGGACATACTGTCAGTATGAAAGCACAGAAAGAGAATAGGTGGGAGTAGCACTTGGTTTAGAAGGGTAATAGAGAGCAGAAGAATGAAAAGCAGTACAGAGAGACACAGAAGGAAGAAGCGAAAGGGATGGGGGTGAGAGACCTTTTCCATTTTTTATGCTCTTCTGTCTTTTCACAAAGCTCCATTTTTCAGTTTCCTTTGAGTGACTTTAATTCAATATGATGAAAGTCCCTTTAGTACTTTTAGCACTATCAGTCATTTGCTAAAGACAAATCCATTTGAAGCAGTGATGGTGCATACATTTGTGTATGTCTGTACATACACATATATATTTATACATACAGTCAGCCTGGCAGAATTGATGAAAAATATTTGTAAGTACTTTCAGAAAAGTGTGCTATAGCTGTAACAGAAGAATCTTTTAACAAATAGATTTATTATTGGTTATATGTATAAACTAACAAATATGTAATGTTTCTCCTTTGAAATTATGTCCAAAATATTTTTCTATTAAAAGACACTTTCTCTATAGTGCTGAAAATGTGTATTGGCACAGTGTCACCCATTTACAATCCAGAGGTTGACAACTATGAATCTATGAAGTCAATTCCACAATAAGCTTCAGTCTATTCCCATATACCCATTTTCCCATTTACCTCAAAATTAAATTGCCATTCTTCTATTTTTTTCCACAACCAGCACAGACCTGACTCACTTAATTGGAAAAAATCCAGCACAGAAAGATATTATATGTTTATGAAAGTTAATGGAAGACATGAATAACTGTAATGAAACAAAACTATTATATTATTCTTATCGATAGACTGATCTTCCCCTGGTTACTTCTGATGGGTACCTGAAGAAAAACCACGGAAACTGCAGCAAGGTTGTGGCTTATGAATGAAAAGAATACTTTTGTACAGGACATGGTGAAAAAGCTGTCTTCCATTTTAATATATTTCCTAATACTTCAGGAAGTTAAACACATGGTTTAATTGCTACCAAGCAGTCCAAGGTCAGGGAGGGCATTATATATCACTTCAGTAAATACCTCTGCTTTAAAACCTCTTGAGATAACAACTGACCTCTGGTTTCTGATCTTAAAATTGAGCAACTGAGAAAATAGTTAATAGTTTGTTTTTAAAGACATGTAAAATAAATGTAGAGGAAACTCTGTTCATTTATTTAATTGGTTATAAAAAAGCTATCAAAGCCAAGTGCTCTGAAATGCACGGAGGTGATGCTAAATAAGAGTTAGAGTTAAGCCTTATTGCTTTCCCTGGAAGAAAAGTAGATTCAAAGAGACGATGTGACTGGATTTTCACAAATGAGTGTTGAAAGTGCTTCGGTTTCTGACTGTCCTGGTGGTGGAAGGGGGATCCAAGCTCTCCCCTCCCTGCCCTGAGGTGGACATGGATGTCCTGGTGGCAGGTGGCTGCTCGGCTGCACAAACTGCTATAACAGCCTATTATCTCCCTAAGCAAAGGCACATGCCCAGCAGACTCATCCTAGCCAAATCCAGCCTGCTGACTGGCACCAACAGAGCTCTGCTCTACACAGGGGATTAGTGCCCCGTTCAGCTCTTGTTCCTGAAGCACTGACACAAATTGCCTCTCAGGCTGGACTTCAGAGATGTCCCAGCTTTCCCAATGCATAGTTATGCTTGAGCATTTTCAACAAACCTAAACACTGAATCAAATCAATAAGCCTAGGGGAGAAGAGGGGGGGAAATGTTCCAGCAAGATGCCCTGTGGAAAAAAAAAAAAAGACTGTCAAGAATGAACTTTCCTGACTTTAGACACAGTCACAAATTAAAAGGCAGCTTATCCTACAAGGGAAGAGCCCTGGATGTGATATAGGGCCACCCTCAGCAGCACAGAAAAATGGAGCTCCTCTGCTTCAAAACTGTCAAGGGAAGGCCCTGGAGAGAGGGACACGTGAGGAACCTGCCTTGCCTCTAGACAATGAGAAATATTTCTTTATGCCTTCAAGGTAGTTTACTTTTCTCCAGTGTTTTAGTCCCACTTGATCTAGAATTTACAGCACCACAGAGAAAGGTGAGGGGATGCATACTACTGGAATGAGAGAGGAGAATTTTTTGTAACATCAGCTCAGATTTTCAACTCACACATCCATTGCCCACTTCAATCCCATTCACCCCATTTTTAAGGAGACAAAGAGGGATGGCAAATCCTCAACATGTCTTGACTGGACTCCACGAGGTTTCTGCCAGCCCATTTCTCCAGCTGTTTGAGGTCTCCATGACCAGCAGCCCTGCACACCAGTGCAGCAACTGCTCCTCCCAGTTTGGTATCATTTGCAATTCCTCCTTCAATGTTGATGGCAAAAGAGTGCAGGGCTAACTTTTCAGATGTCATTTAGAAACAGAGAAGGCACTATCTTTTTCATGCATCTTGCCACCTTGGGTTGGCAAGAGACCTCTTTGGCAGCTGAACCTGGAAGTAGCTTTAAATATCCCTGTCTCTAATGTGTGCTTGTGTCTTGTCCTGAGAAGCCTCAGCTGCTGTTACACTGGGACACTGAGATGTTCAGACTCCCACTGAGGGACTTTATTGACTTTCTAGAGACAGGAAGCAATTTTAAAACCTTTTTTTCATTTACCTATTGACTTTCACATCACTCCTTTAAAAGATTATTGGATCTTCACATAGTGACTAATGATGTTATCACTACTCATTAATCCTGAAAAATGTCAGCCATCCATTGAGTTCAGCAAAGAAGATAAAAAGAAGACCCTGTAGGAAAAACAAGTATAATGTCCTTAATGAAATTCCAAGAAGATAGCTATTATAAGCAATGCATCTTACAGAGTGATGATAGATTTTTCTTTCTTATAAGTGCTGAGAGGTTCTTGCTCAAAGAACAGTAAGAAAAAGGGTTGGTATAAAAATATAAAAGAGACAGACACAAGTTTAAAATCTGGTTTCTGCAATTATTTCTAGACAAGTCTGGGCCTTGAATCTTAATGCACTGACAAACCTGGGGAAGTCTAGTGGAGGCTACCAAGATGGTCAGAGCTGGAGCACTTGTCTTACCAGCAGAGGTGGAGGGAGCTGGGCTTGTTCAGCCTGAGGGACAGCTTCATGAGGGTCTCACAGCAGCCTGACCCTGCCTACCTGGAGGGTTATGGAGGAGCTGAGCTGGGCTCCTCACAACAAGCAGGAGAACGAGACACAGGAGCCATAAATGGAAAGGATAGATTCCACCTAGATGTAAGGGAAGAAATTCCACTGAGGACAGGCAGGCACTGGATCAAGTGGCCCAGGGAGCCTTTTCAGTCTCCATCCTTGGAGTATTCAAGACCCAAATGGATAAAGCCCTGAGCAGACCTCTTGGAGCATGAGGTTGGACTGAGGGTAGCTGAGGTGCATCCCAAATGACCTGATTCTGTGATTCTACTTCCCTTTTCATAGCAGTTTGCTAGGACTTCTAAAAGTGATCCACATTCTGAACATAAGTAAGTTTCTCTTCACTGCTTTAATTATGTCTGTCTTTACAGTCGTTATAGTTTCAAAATCTTACATGGAATTTTTCTCTTCCTCACTAACGGGGCGGTTTGGGAGTCAAGCCCCCACTCCTCCTACCTACCCTTGGAGCCAGCTAATGAAGGATAGCCAATGGCTCTGAATTCCAGCCTGATCGCTGGGGAGAATTTGGGGGAGGAGGGGTGGGGAGGGGGTGCAGAGAGGTTTTTCCAGGTTTTTTTCCTTACTTCTTTTCTGCGCCTGCTGTTGAGTTGGAGCCACCGTTTTGCTGGGCTGGTGGAAGCATCTTGGAGGGAGCTCCTTTGGCTTAGCGCCCCCCCAACTCGAAGCACCCTGCGCTGTCCTTTGGAGGGAGAGAACGGTCACCACTACCTGGATTGGCAGCAGACTCCCTGGGGGCCGATGTCATCTGCAGAAGAGCTGCTAAACCCGACTTTCCCCCCAGCGTTTCGAACAAACAAGGGAAAAAGAGTCTCTACACTGCCTATGGGAAAGGCTTCGGCCCATCCCTGGGGCTGCCATTTTCCCATGCGAGTTTTTTCGGAACGAGCACCTTCACCCCCCGTGATCCCATCTTTTCCTCGCCGGAGCTTGTGGGTGACTCCGCGGCCGCTACTCCCGAGCGCGGCATCGCCCCCCGCTGGCCGTAAATAGAACTGCACCGAAGGGGCAGAGCAGTCAATTAATTTGAAAGTTTTGGTTACAGTGTTGCTGTTTGTTCTGTTCTGGTTTCGGTTATCTATATATTGTTGTAATTAAGAACTGTTATCTTTTTCTATACAGTTTCTAATTAAAGTCTAATTTTAAAGAGTGTGGTGGTTTTGGGGAAAGAGGCCTCTTTCCCAGTCCAAATAGACACCTTAGTTTTCCTCTAAACTAAGACAACGGTGAAACAAGATAATTTGTCATTCCATATTCATATATCCAGGTGACAAGAACCAAGACACCACCTTAACCACCAGGGAGAAAAGCAANCCACCGTTTTGCTGGGCTGGTGGAAGCATCTTGGAGGGAGCTCCTTTGGCTTAGCGCCCCCCCAACTCGAAGCACCCTGCGCTGTCCTTTGGAGGGAGAGAACGGTCACCACTACCTGGATTGGCAGCAGACTCCCTGGGGGCCGATGTCATCTGCAGAAGAGCTGCTAAACCCGACTTTCCCCCCAGCGTTTCGAACAAACAAGGGAAAAAGAGTCTCTACACTGCCTATGGGAAAGGCTTCGGCCCATCCCTGGGGCTGCCATTTTCCCATGCGAGTTTTTTCGGAACGAGCACCTTCACCCCCCGTGATCCCATCTTTTCCTCGCCGGAGCTTGTGGGTGACTCCGCGGCCGCTACTCCCGAGCGCGGCATCGCCCCCCGCTGGCCGTAAATAGAACTGCACCGAAGGGGCAGAGCAGTCAATTAATTTGAAAGTTTTGGTTACAGTGTTGCTGTTTGTTCTGTTCTGGTTTCGGTTATCTATATATTGTTGTAATTAAGAACTGTTATCTTTTTCTATACAGTTTCTAATTAAAGTCTAATTTTAAAGAGTGTGGTGGTTTTGGGGAAAGAGGCCTCTTTCCCAGTCCAAATAGACACCTTAGTTTTCCTCTAAACTAAGACAACGGTGAAACAAGATAATTTGTCATTCCATATTCATATATCCAGGTGACAAGAACCAAGACACCACCTTAACCACCAGGGAGAAAAGCAAGGTATGTTACGTATTGTACAAGACTTAATCCTCTTACAGCCCATCCCGTAGCAGAAAGGTGGGGTTTTACATTAAGAGATGCAACACCCTGGAAAATGAGTAATGACTACAAAAACCAATTCCTAACAATTCCTGCAAATGGAATGAAAATCCCTCACAAGTCTGTCCAATCTCTGGTTTCAAAGTGCTCCCATTCATATTAATCTATTCCAAAGATCGCACTATTCCTTCACTGCAAGCGCCTCCATTCACACAGGCACTCATCCAGAATTATGCTGAGAACATATTGCAGAAGTGATGCATTTCAGAGCTAAAAAACGTGCTAAACCAGACAGACATTTCCCAGAAGAGAACACATGCATGAAGTTTAAATGCTCCATACATGGTGGAAAAACCCATGTTCTCTGCAGGACTACATTCCCAACCCTTTTGCAGCCACATGTATAGGGTGAAAAGCTTCAGGCCATCAGAAAAGTTGGTACTTCCTCTGCACCCAGCTGACTGTAAGTAATGCAGGTTGTTAAGAAAAAGAGAGTATTTATTTTAGCACAAATATGGTTATGAATATTTTTAAAATAGCACAGTAATGAGCTTGAGGTGTCTATGTATATTACATTTTCATGTTCGCTGTGAAAACTAATGTCAGCTTAAATATATGCATACATTTAAAATTTAGAGAACTTTTTGCAAATGAAAAGTATATTGAAAAGAATTTTAAAGATAAAATATTCTGTTACAAATCTTCAGAAGTCTTATCTGAATTACTGTTTCAGGTTGATGAGGCAAATAAGACAGAATCTTGTCAGTAGGAAGTTTGACCTGGTTTTCCTTCAGAACTAGAAGACCACCTAGTTATATTTTATACTGGTATGGAGATCCAATGTATTTCCAAAGGCAGAGTGGCTTGTACAAATAAGAGAATAGCTGTCCATAGAGTAATGTACATATAGGGGCATTAATGCTGGAGGACTTTGTTTTATCAAAGTGACTGATACTGATTTTCAAAGTGTTCAAGTACCATAAGTGTGCTTGGGATTCTTTACTTGCTGTCTCTCTCATTCTTCTAGTTTGCGGACAAACAGAAAAAAAGTTCTTCCCTAAAATGAAAAATTATTTTATCCAGAGTATTACATTCAAACTACCAGAGGAAAAACTAAAACCTAAATGGAAAAATGAATAGCAGAGAATACATTTCTGGGATGGAATGATCTTTTCATGACTGAACAATTTAATATATATGACTTGCACCTTCTGTTCATGGGTCTGACATCTTTTTAAATGCCATTAAACCTCAGTGTCAAAATACCTATTAAGAAATTGGCTGTTATTGAGAAAAAGATAATAAAAATCAGGTAGACTAATAAACTGTATGAGAAGCCTCACTCCAGAAATAATGAAGCTCATAAAATGAGCTTTGCCATTTACATTCACATCCTAAATCAACCCAGCACTTTAATACACCCAGCTCTGACCAAGAGGCATTTGCCAGCCATGGAAAGCATCAGTCAGAACTTAGTAAAATTTTGTATACACTCAATCTGTGATAGTAGGTCATCTATGAATAGAACAACAGTTTCAAATGACATTTCTTCTTCCTTCAGAACAATTGAATATCTAGAAAACAGAACTCTGGATTTTGTGTTCCTGTATGTCCACAGAAATCCCTAATGAAGCCCACACAGCCCATGTGCACAAAGATCATTTTCAAACAACAAGTGGAGATGGGATTTTTGCATGGTAGAAATATACATTAGACAGTAGAGCTGCGGTTATAGATCATAAATGACCTCGTGGATCACTTCAGAGCATGCCAAAAACTATTGCTCCTGGACTGATAGAATTTCCAAAACCACTCCTCAGTACCTAAAACTGACATGAGCATCTGGACCAATATGAAAATAGTATTATCTGTGTCAATGAGCATCCACTGATAAGTCTGTATTGATTTCTGCTGCCATCATGGAACATCAATTTTATTTCAGTTATTGGATTTAAAAAAGGATTAAGGAGATAAGAAGCTGGCGTTCAAAATAATCATTTGAGATGAAAAACAGGAATAACAAAAAACTCTGTAGCTACTCAATATTCACAGTTATTTTAAAGTAATTGACTTACATACAATTACAATAAATACACCCTTAGATTTTTATTTGTGGATATGAATATCCCATTCAATAACTGATCTACATGTGCTATAAAACTGCTGATCTCTTGCTCAAATGAGAGACCATTTTGAATGTAATCAATTCTAAAAATTAGCAAATTTAGGCAAAACAGAAGTATTCTTGGAATATAGTTCACAGCAAAATCAAAACATTAATGATGCTGAAGCAATTCACTGTAACAACCTGTTCAAACAACAGACTCTCAAATAACCAATGAAACGTTAAAATGGAAGAAAACAAAACTGAGTTTTTTGTGCTTCTGTGTTCTGCTAAATTCTGATAAATCAGCACTACATTTTAAACTTAATATATTGAGAATTAATAAAATAATAGAAGGAGAAGCATATTCACAATCTAAAGATTACACAAATTTCTTACCTTGTCCCATACAGTCTTTTTTTCCACACACAAATTATATTTCAGAAATATTATCTTATTTGTTTACAAGTGAAATGTTATTCAAGACTGGATGTTGAACTGCCTAAAGCATTAATTTGTAAAACTCACTATTGTAGTGTTTTGTGCTGTAAGAGATGCCTTTTATTTCTGTTCAGATAACTCCACTAGAAACTATTAAATTATGTTCTGCTGAAATGGCTGAAATTGTGAGGACCTGAAGCAACCCAATCAGGCCAGTAGAACATTTACATTCTCTTCAGTTGCTTTCATATCAAAACTTTAATCCAACTCCTAAACTCCTGAGATCATTCCTACCTCCTCCAGTGCCCCATTATTATTATGATTCTCAGTCCTTGAAGACAGTATCAGCCAGAGGTCGGGTCCTTTCTCTCTCAGGAACCAGCACTACAGGTGCCCAGTAATTGCATCACCTGTTTCAGCTACACACTCTGTGCCTCAGGTCACTAATTTGCTAAATGAGAAATAGTGGCATCTATCCTGTAAGCAAACTCAGGTTTGTAATGATGTATTTAAACGGGTTTTGAATTCCAAGCTGGATGAATAGGTAAAATTTCAAAAGAGTCAATGAAATAAAATCCTTCCAAAATTCTGTTTACATCATTCAAAGTGCCTTAATTATATAATGTTGATATAAGTTTCCCCAAGCTCTCAGGAAACAGGCAGCTCAGTAAAGGAGAAAGTAGGAATAAACCTCTTATGAGAAAGGCTCACTCATTTTTAATGCCAGGAATAAACCAAAATTGAGAGGCTTTATGAATGTTTACCCAGGCTTTGCTCCTTTACAACACCCATGGATCCACCTGCCATTTCATTAAACTTACCATTACAAAGGTATAACATTACTCTTTTTATATCCACCTCTAAGTTTACCTTTGAAACTTATTTCAATTTATACCATTATATTTAAAAATCATTTCTGATTTCCCCAGTGGCATACAAAAGAAGAGATCAAAACCCTGCAACATTTCCAGAATCAACTGATCCTTTATTGGAGAGATAATAACCTTTTTCCACCTTCTGTCCCTGTGGTTTCTTTATTACTGCTCTGACTCAAGCCTCCTACCATTTCTCAACAAAGTTGTATTTCTAATCTCATTCTACAAACGGAACTAAACATTTTTTTTCCACAGAACAGACAGAACAGGAGCAAGATGTTTGCAGTAAGATAAGATCAACTTTTCACAAGAAGCTTCCACACAAACATTAAATAGCCAGGGATGATTTATAAACCACTGCAAATGTTATAAAAATCCATTCTGTTTAGACAACTTGTTTAATTTTTTTTGTATTAAAATTTAATTATCCTCTTATTAAACTGGACGTTTTTTCTATTCTCTCACTTGATGGACAGAGATAATCTGGCACCAATTTCACATCAGATTGCAGCAATATTCATCTTGAAGGCTGTGCCCAGCCTGCAGCTGCTCATTTAGGTGCTGGCATGTTATTTCTTGGTCCCCAGTCCATGACATTCTCCAAGCAATCACTAGGTGGCTGATGGCCAGTGAAGGTAGTTGCCAAGCTGCTGTGCTGAGGCCACCACTGCTGGTGTGCCTAAACTCACTGTCAGCCCCTCCATGTTGTAAATAAGCATGTCAAAAAGAACAACCAAGCAGCCTATGGCAGATCCCAGAGTCCAACTGCAAAGCCATCAGCAAGCCTACAGTGGCCTGACATTATTCCAGCCACCAGAACTATTTAAATACAAGCAAGTGACCACTTTTCTCCTGTCCAGAGCTGTGACCCATCAGTGTGACAGTTGTGCCTGCTGATAGCCTGGCAGACATGGCTGATCTGCTCCCTGGCACAGGCTGACCATGTGTGAGCTGCTGGCAGGAGGCAGCTTGGCTGCACATCAAGCAGGTGCAAGATGTGAAGGGCATCGAAAAACAAGTGATGGTGCCTACAAAAATAACTGGGGCTTTAGTACAGCCAGTGCAGGCTTCAGAGGTGACCTGCACATGACAGAGCAAGGATTTTAAGGCAGTGGTAGCTTGCTTCACAGACACATGCAGGGTTACAGGTCATGGTAGCACCGGGAACAATGGAACCAGGGAAAAGCCCAGAGAAATGGCCTATTCTACATCCTCAGTTTGCAAGGACAGATGCTGTAAAGCAGATATAACTTTTGAGCTTTCTGTGTTCAGTTCCTTTGGATTATAGTGACACATAAAGATAAGGCTTGGTTTCAAGGCAACTGTAGCTGGCTGGATCTGTACCAGCTGCCTGATGTGCTTACTTAGGAGTAAAGTGGTCTAGATTCATTTCTCAGAGACTTGTTTCCCATTACTGATTGTTTTACATGCATACGAGATGAGTGCCGTGCAGAATCACCAAGAAAGGAGACTGCAACAACCAAAACAAGAGTGCAGAGGTGCAACAAAAGCCGTTCTTTGCCAGTGTTGTCCCAAGCACAAAGCCAGCACTTTTTAAATGACCTGTGACAAACATGCAAAATGCACAAGACCACTTTTAAGATAGTTAATTCTGAGCACTCTTCCTGGACAAGGTACAAAGTTTTCACTACCTGGACAGAGTAAGGGTTACTTTTGTTTATTTGGTTTCACACCCCAACAAATGGGAAAAGAAGTAGGACAAATTGAAATGGCCACCTAGTTCCATGCTCTGGAAATCAAGGCTGAGTGTCTTCACTGAGGTGTGCAGAACAGTGTGTGCAGAACAGGTGTGCTTTCACAGGGTCAGACTGGAAGATTTGGTTGCCCAGTCTAGTTATTTAGCCCCTGTTCAAGGTCATCAATCTGTGATGCAGAGGTAAATAATGCCATCCTGGCAGATGTAACAAAACAGGTAACTCCCATGGGAACAGGTCAGTGGAGATCCCATGGGAACAGGTCAGATGGGATTTTCACCAGGATCTGCTCTGTCACCTCCAAGTTCTCTCCTCACTAGGCATGTTTGGCCAGGATAGTGGTGCACCTCGCCATGACAGCGAACAGGATGGCCATGGCTTCCCAGTCAGAGTGTGAATTTATACATAGACAGATTTTAGCTTTGAGAGGCAGAGGACAGATATATCCTTTGCTAAGAGAGCTGTGGAAGGCAGTGGAAACAGGTCAAGTGATAATATCCAGAGAAATTCTCTCTTGGCTCAGCTCCTATTCTTCTCTGTTCAGAATCACAGCATGCTTAACTGGATCTTTCCAGCCCAGAGCAACAAACCAAATTTATAATGTTCTTAATTGCTTTTTCTTTTCTTCTCCCCCAGCTGGAAGATAGACCTGTACCATATCAGCAATGCTTTGTGTTGTGCTTGCAAGAATGATAATAGAACCAACAAAATGATTTTATTTCCTGCTCTGTCCACACTGCAGAGAACGTTCAGTAAGCAGCGCTTGGTCTTTACGTATTTTCTTTCTCAGCCCTTGCCTGAGATCAGAAATTTCTTCTGCTGTATTTTGTTTGTTTTTAGTATATGGTGTTCCAAATATTCTCTTTTAATTTTCACAAAGAACATTTTTTGGAAACAAGCCAGGCTTGCTGAAGCTTTAGTAGGGATGCTCTGGGACAGCAGACAGCAAAGCATTCATGTATAACATACCAACATGTACAGATAAAAGAAGATGACTCCTATCACATGTATCAACCAAAAATGCATACATCTGGGCTAGATATAACGAAGATTTTAGTTAAAAATACCTGCCTTTAGAGGTAAGCTAAAGATTCTACTCAGAGACACCCTCAAAGGTGCCATTGAGTAAAACAGTTTACATTCAATTAAACGGTTACAATTCTAACATCCAAGAATGAGCACAACTCTTTTCTGCCTTCTCACTATTTTACTGAGTTACAGAGGAGCATTTCAAGTTTAAAAAAACTTCAAAGACTGCAGATTCCTAAGAGGTGGTCCAGGTGACCTGTTGAAGAAAAAGAAGTGTAGTATTGATTTCAAGAGGTTTTGGTTTAAGACATTTTTAAATTACTCTACTAGTCCTCCTACAGAGAAGTCAGGCTAAATTTTCATTTCTTGTAGGAAATTTCATTAGCCTCTAATTCTTATTAAATGTTTTATATAAAAGTTACAGGCTTTTTTTTATGTAATTTCAGTATTGCATAGTTGTATCCTTCTCAAACATTATGCTGTAGAAGGAAAAATAATCAGTTTTCTCCTTTATAACCCTTGCAGTTTAAGGCTGCATGTGGAAAAGCAATGCAAAAATGCTTGAAATGTTTAGTTCCTCCTTGCAGAAGACGACTTAGGAAAACTGCTATTTCCACTAGAATGACTTTGATTTTAGCATTTTCTTTTCCATTGAGCAGTCTGATGATGAAGCAGCCACAGCAGACAGCATGGAGTGCTATGCTGTGCCACAAAAAAGGCTGTGTGAGAGAAAGAAATTAGTTCAGCTACTGCTTGTGCCAAATAACATTAATTTAAATAAGCTTTTAGTGTGGAAAAAATCCAGGCTGGGACCATTTCAGTCTTTGAGCAATACAAATGGTTATGTCTGTGCTTATGGAGTTGTGATTGAATGAGCCATGAGAACTTAGGGCTGTGGCTTTCTGTGCTGTCCTGAGCAAGAGCAGGGTGTTACCTCCTGCCAGGGAGGAAACCAGCAGTGAACCCTCCCTGGAGACCTCAGTGGATCAGGAAATCAGCCCCACGGGGAACCTCTGCCTCTCAAACACAGCTTGAAATCACCAGCCTGCCTTTAGGGCCATCAGAATTTTACAAGTTCCAGGTTTGTGAGTTGTGAATCCAGACCTTTCCTTACTACATCCAGTTAATTATGTAAATGCCAGGGCTTTTGTATGGCTCCATCCTCAATTAGGCAAACTTCAAGGGTCTGTATGGGTCAGATGAGCCAGAGTTCAATTTGAACCACAGGAGATGGAAGCATAAGATTCAAAGCTCACTCCCATATCCACTGTTAAGTAATGTCAGGTTATTTCACAGGGAAGTGGATTTTGTTTCAAAATATCCCCTCCTTGCTGAAAAGTGCAATTCTTTATCTGTATTTCTCTTACATTATTTGTGGGCACCAGTTAATGTCTTTGCAAGTGATTTTTCTCAAACACAAGTAAACGTAGACAGACATTCCCCACTGGAACCACAGAGACCTTGCTTCTTGCTTCTCTCTTCTGCAGTGGTTGAATCTTTTCATTCAAGTTTGCATTGGCTCAACTTCCATGAAAAGACAGAGAAGATACAGAAAGAAGTTAAAAATCTATACTTCTCTTTTTTTTTTTTTTCTGGAGATGTTCTCCTGCTCATCTTAGTTGGGAACAAGGGGGAGAGGATTAAATGGGAGAATTAGAAAGCAGCTGTAGGGGCTTGCAATTGGTCAAATTCTGCCTCTCTGCAGACAGGAGTCCAGGTGTATCATGGATCTGTCTTCATTGCCACTTTGTACAAACTGAAGGGGCTGCACCCTTTAGCAGCCCTTTTAGTCCCCCTGGTAACTTTGGAGCTCATAAACTTCCCCTCCTTAGGCAGTGGTGAAGAGAAACTCAGACTACTTTGAGCTCGCATCGTTTTGTACACCTTTTCAATTCATAGGTCTTGTCCAACACAGGTCAAATAGAGAGAAAGGTCTTTGTCAGACCAAGCTCTTGAGCGGCTGGAGGATCTGGGGATGCCTTCTTTCACTGCCAAGCTTGGGAGTGTCTCAGGGAAAGAGTATTTGAAGGCACAGTCAGCAATGGACATTGCAGCACTGTAATACATCTAAAATTCCTCAAGAATGAGATCAGAGAGCAGGAATTTCTACAAAGAGGAAAATAAAGCAATCTAGCGAGTCTCTCAAAATTAGTTACAGCATTTAATTGTCAAATGCAAATCTCACAGTCGAAGAAAATCATAGAGAGTGAAGTTTTGCATGTACTGATCCTAGCACTGTCAATCACTAAATATGGCTTGCACAGTTTTCTTGGCATCTTATCTTAGATTTCTATCTCAAATCACATTATTCTTGTGCTAATAAATTCTCTTTCTTCCTACTGGAAAAGTTAAATGTTTTCCAGTCTGCTATAGAACACTAAACGTGGACTTAAATCCACCTGTCTCTGGCAGTTAACTCTTTTGTGGAATTATTGCTTCAGTTTTAATTGTATTTAATTGTTGTATTAAATGGGAGGTGAAGTTCATTTCATAGGATATATAAGCAATTCAAGCCTAAATCTAACAACATCCAAATCTTTTTGCCTAGAAACCTGCACATTATATGATTATTGTTATTTTTAAATATTGGTAATTCCTACCATGTCATCCCAGTGATTTCTTTTGCAAAATTCTTAAGCAAAGTGCTCAGTCTCCTTTGCAATGCACAGCATTTCCCTCTCCATAAGGACTGACAGACACACAGGTACCTCCTGCTGATTGAGGCATTTCTCTCACACAGCCCAGAAGAGAAATCTCAGTTCTTCTTCTATTGTCTCTTCAGTGAAAGCTCCTCTGCAGCAGGAAAGGTCATATCAAAGGCAAATTTTCTGCTCCTTGTTACCTAAAAATTCATAGTGATATTGAATATTCACATTTACTGGTAGCGTGTGCAGAGCATATTGAGTAGTACCCGTCTCTCACCAATTCATTCTCGGCTACTTCAAAAATGAGAGACTTGAAGCCAGTTGTTGACTAAGGCCCTTATTTTAAACATAAGTTTCAGAAAAGGCAGTTAACAATTCATTTCCAGTCTAGTGAGCACTGGATTAATGAAATAAACACTAGGTTACATAAATCCATATTTATAACTCTTGAAAGGAAACAGAAAACCAAAGCAATGTTTTTAACTAAATCATGAGTGGTTAGAGGAATACTGCACGGGGAGAAGATAAATACATACCACAGAAAGAATGATGGCTCCATATTTGTCCTCATGGTAAAAATACAAGAAACACCCTCCTCCCCCCCCCATCTATTAATGAGACTGTCATATTGATGCAGACAGGGTGAGGCAAATGTCGTAACATCTTTTGTAAAGCACTCTACATTAATTGACAAACAAGATGTTCCATTTCTCCATTATATTCAAAAGATTATTGTTTTAAAAAATTAATTGAAAATGACAAAAACTATTACGAAAAGGACTTGGAAGACATTTTTTCCCTGGCTCCATATTCTCTCTCACTCCCAGGAAGATTCAAGGTTTATAAAATTCCTGGCAAAATGGCAAGTTTTTTGTCTCTCTCACAATTTGGAGGTGATTATTTAGGGCAACATAATTAGAAGTTTTGCATGCAAACAGCAGTTTTGCATGCAAACAACATGATTGAAAATTTAAACCAGGAGATTTGAAGGAAAGCATGTTTGCTGAAAATGTGCTATGGTCAATCCAGCTATTGAAAGGATTTCGAAATTTTCACTCTTTCATCTGGAACAGGAGGGAAAAGACACGCCATAATTGTATGTTCAAACAGTCTAAAATCAGAAATGCACAATTAAGAGAGAAAAACAAAAGAAAACTTGAATAAATAAATGGCTCATGACCAAGCCTTAAAAATTAGTTTGCCTCACAGAAGGCCATAGCAAAAATTAACAAGGAAGCTGAAAGTAAATGCTGTTACCACTTCTAATCTACTCATTCCATTTGTATGCAATAAGCTATGCAAGACCTGCCTGGAGGAGTTGCCTCTTTCAATTCCACTTTGTTTGTTTTGTTCCACTGGTGCTGTTGGACATGAAATGCAATTCTCTGGAGAAAACACTAAAGGCTTATCTTTTTTTTACCATGTAAATGCCTGTGTCATGGACACAGCCAGTCACAACTTCTGGGCTCTGCTGTATTGCAAAGGGTAAAGGACTTTCCAAAAAACCATGCAGAAATGGTCTCCCATTCCCCAAAATATGCATTGAGTTTATGATTTCCTATGGATTCATAATCATCACTCAGCAGAGTCTGCAAGTAGAAGGCATCTGAGAAACATGCAGTAAAACTGAGATTCCTCTCCTTCCCTTTATCTATTTTAAAAGTCCTATACCCAGAGAAATCAATAAATAGTCCCATTAACTACAGTAGGCTATCAACCTTGAAAGAAAGAAGAAAGAGAAAGAAGAAGGAAAGACAAAGGAAGGAAGCAAGGAAGGAAATTATCAAGATTATCCTTATATATATTGTGTATAGTCTGAAGTCATCCTAAAGAGAATGAGCTCTTTTCACTTTATTAAAAAAATATATCAAAGCAAAAATGCATAGTTTGATCCCAGTGTGAGAGAACATTTTACCTCTTGTTTTTTGTTAAATTATCCCTTTCTGTTAATAACAATCCCATTTTCAAAGTAAGAAACTGGAAATTCTCTGTGTGATCGTTCTGTGTAAGAGCAAAGTTTGTTTTCATTTGTGCAAGGACAAAAAATTGAAGGCTTTTATCAAATACCATTTATCTCCTCTTTTTTATGAGGATGCAAGTAAGTAATTATCAGTGAAGTTCAATGATCAAGGTGCTGCATAAATTTGCAGTAGAAACTAATCCTGACTAATTAATCTGACTAAATGTATGGTTTAAAATAATCCTCAGTGCCAGGAGTTCTTTCTTAGTCATTTGCTTTTATGTTAGAATCTCATCTGTACGTCATGCCTGCTATTTGAAATTGCACCCAAGAGTCATTTTTACCTGGAAATTTCATGATGTTTTGTAAATACACCCTTGAGTACAGAGACAAAAATAAATACTCTATTGCTATAGATTAGGACAGTCTCACAATAAAAGTGAACCAACGCCAACAATCTTTAGGAAATCTGGTAAAAATATTTAAGGAATGAGTTCAGGGGAGGCAGTGGATGGAACTGAACCACTGTAGGTCTCTGCCACAGCTGTGAGGAAGCACTCCCCAAACCTTTCTTAAGGGGAGGAATAACAGGAAGATGGGCTTCATGCAGTGGTTTTACATTGGGTTTTCATTAACTTGTATATAGTTTTGGCTGCATTACTTTGAACACTTTTTAGCCATTTTAGACCTTTATTCCCCATATTCATTTTGTTTTAATTGTGCAAACTCCCCTAAGACATGCACATAAGGTTGGAATAACCTCAAATGTACATGGAGAATGAGTGATTTTGTTAATAATGTCCATGTTAAATCTGATGCTGCATTATTACAGTGGGTCAAGAGTTCTGCTGTGCTGCCTTTGAATCCTGGAGCCCAGACTGAGCCTCAGAACTCCTGCACCATGTTCTGGGCAAGGAGCCCAACCTAATTGACAAATTCTCCGTTGAGGGATCAGTTTGAAAAACAAACAAACAAACAAAAAACAAACCCCAAACCAATGAAAGGTGCTTCAGATGTTAAGGGCATAAGTAGCTTTGTCAAAGCCCTAGAGCTTTTGAAAACATCATCCTGTGGAGAGCTGGCTGCCTCTGAGCACTGCCAAGGGCACTAGATTGTTTCCTGTCTTTACCTTCAACAAGCAAGAGTTTGTCTGTCACATGAAAAACCTTCAAGGCCCATAAAGAAAATTGGCAGAACACTACACTAAGTTGTATTCAAGTGGGTACAAAGAAGTACACTCCTTCCAGCTGATGTTTCTGATGCAGATAAGTATCTAAGCACCTTCCCTTGCATCAGCTGGTGTCACCAAGAGCCTGTAAATACTACCCAAAATCTGACCCTATTCCTTACACCTTCCCAACAGCAAGAATGCTCTCCACAAGTTTGGAGGCCTGGGGACAGCTGCTAAACACTTGCAGTCCAAGGTTCTTCTCCATGTATCAGTGTTGGAAGAAGAGTTATCCCACATGCCACCCACAGGCAACAACTGTGCCCATCCAAGTTGCCCCTGCAGTGAAGTGGTTCAGGTGCAGAGACATCCAAAGGGAACTGGCTCCATAGATGTGAAGGAAGAGTTAGCTAAATAGTTTCCAGTACTCTGTACTCAAAAAAATAATGGGTATTTTTCATCTTTCTCTCTTTTTTTTTTTAACCTGAATGCTAATAAATTTAAATTGCCATTGTTATGGATTTTTAACAAATATATGATTTTGAAAAAAAAAAAAAGGAAATTTCAGTTATAACATAGTTACTTATTTTAATATCTTTCTCGTCCCTAAATTTGACCTAAAATGCTCAGGAAAATCTCAGGTTCTTTGCAGTGCTATTTTTCTCTAGGTGACAAGTATGGAAAAGAATGCAGTTTAAAGATCCGACCTTTCAAATTGCAGGGTGTGCGTAACATCTTTGGCTTACATGGGCAATATAAATTCCAATACCTTCTTGTACAAAATTCTCAAGCTAACAAAACACAGATAGTTTCCACATGAGCACATTTAAGCATTTCCTCAGGGGAAACTGAGGGATGCACTGGTTGCAAACAGCAATTTCTCAAGTTCAAACCATTTCTGAAGAACTAATAGAGGCTTGAAGGAGTTGGAGATATCGTAGGGGAGATTCAGACTATGACTAACTCAGAGAAAGCCTAGGATATTCCCTCTGGGTACAGTGGCAGTATTTGGGATTGGTAGAGGGTAACAGTCTTAAATCCCAAGTCTTAAATTCCTACTTGTGTTTAAGAAATGTTTAGATTTTAGAAATACAAAGTCACAGTCTGTTTGCCATTACTTTTCCTTTAAGGCCATAATGAGTTCTTCTTCACAGAAGAATTAATACTTTTTTTTTAGTCTTTAGATATCTTCCTGCAGGGGAAGGCACAGTAAATCAAATCCAAAAACTATTTTTTAGTTAGAAATTATCCTCCTGCATGGAAGATTTTTTTTTTTACTTTTAATCATTTTAGTACTTATTAAGTCAGAAATGTAAGATATCATTGCTGAGTTTAACAAGTTCCTTTGTCACATAAAAATATCTGTGATTGTCAGGACTTGGATGAGGATGGGGCATTGGCTGACTCTGCAACATCCTGTAGAGGGTTTCTGTACAGTAAATGCAGACAGCATTGCCCAGTGAGACTGAGGAAAACAGCACGTTATCCATGCTGTCAGCTTTCCACAACAGTTCAGATGAAACAGCAGAAAATCTACTTGGTTTAGTGAAATTTTACCCTTCTGAAAATCTCTCAGTTGCTGAAAAAGTTAGTTTCTACTCTTTAAAAATCCTTGCCATTCCTGCAGAACATTTACTACAGCACAAGCATAGCATTCAGAATGTCACACTGATAACATGCACACACAGTTTGTTGTAATGTTTTTCAAACAACTGCCGTCACAAGGTTATTTGATTTTTTACTTGTTCCCTGAGATTTGTACCATTTCCTTTTTACAAAGAAGCGGCTTTCAGAAGCAGAAGGTGCAAGGATGGCTATAAAAGGCAGGGTCGCAGGGAGATAATTCAAAGGCAGCTGGGAATCCACAACAGGATTTACACTATCTATAATTATTTTTCAGCCTGTTTGTACATTGCATGTACTGTACATGCATTTATATTTTCAAAGTTTGTACATACAGTTAACAGTGTTAATAAAACTATACTTCTAATTTCTTCTCTTCAGAGACTCTTACAAGAAAGGCAACGTTACAGATCACAGGACAGAACCTAGTCATAGGATAAAGTACTCAGACCTGAATGGAGCTAGCCCTAAATGAATACACTATTTTACCACATCCTATTTATATATTCATTGTGCTGTGCATGATAAAGCAAGAGTCAAAAAACAGAAGCTCAGCTGGAGACTCATAGTTAATTTGGATGAATTTTCCCAACTGCTGCTATGCAGAAGTGTTTTTCCTATGGTGTTTGGGTTACAAAGATGTTATTGGCATTTAGGAGATTAGCAGAAGAGGTTGAACCAGTTGACAATTAGTGAAGCACCACATCTGCAAACCATTTGCACCCCCCAGGGCATCAGCTTTTCCTCCTAACAGCTGTCTTCTGTTTAAAGAATAAAAGATGGTTTGGGTTGCTGTTTGTCTATCACCTTCCAAGATTCTGGGGGGTTGCCTTCATGCAAGCTTCCACCCAGAGGCACCTCAAACTTTCTTTCCTGAGTTATGAATACATCAGCACAGTGCATCTACTCCAGGAAAGCTCAGGTTCCTAGTTCACAAATAGGATTTAAGCAAACAGAAAAAAGAGTTTGAGAACTCTTCTGGGAGGCTTCAGCCTGAAGGCAGACACTTTTCTATCTGCAGGCAGCTCTCTGAGACACTGCAACTGCTTCAGTGCCTGAGCTCAAGGCAGCATGGACAGCTCAGTCTGTCACAGAGCTGGCAACAGTTTGATTTAGGGATCCCAACCCTTTCTTCCCACAGCATCTGCAGGGAGCTGGGAGCTGGGGCCTCAGAGCAGATCCTCCCTATTTTTTAACGTTCTCTTGAACTTAGATGCCATGTAGTCATACCACTTAACTTAGGTACTTATAAGGTGCTATGAATATGCCCCTTTACATTCCTCTGCCAGCTTTGACTTCGTTTCTCAAGTGGTTACACATCCCAGGCCCCTGCAGAGCCCAGTGGAGGTCCCTGTGTCTGGAGCTCCCCTGACAGGAGAAGTGATGAAGTTCTGAACTGCAGACTTGTTCTTTGAGTAGAGCTTGGGGAACAGAGCTGACCCTCATCTGTACTGATGTGAACGGATAGTAAATTAATTACAAATTAATTAAAAATTACAAAATGCTCAGCTGGTAATGAAGATGACTGCTGTTAGAGCAATTATTGCTCTAAATTGTTTTGGAGGATTTGGGGAAAGAGTATGAGAAAAGTAGTAGCATCAAAGAGCAAGAATGCTTTGGCTACTGAGGTAGCTATTCTGTGACTGAGCAGATATCTCTGCACAGCAGACATTATAAAATAACAGAGAGCGCCTTGATTGATCAGCCAACCTTTAGCAAACAAGGGTTCTGTGGATAATTTATCAAAACAAAGCCATCTTCCTGGCACAAGTTTGCTGTATCAATTTTGTTTGTGCTAGCTAAACAAACACATTACAAACATTCCATTATCTTTTGCTGTCTATACTAGCATCACAACATTTTCTGTACCAAGATAAACATTTATAAAAGTGGATTTTTGCATTAGGTTATTATCATCAGCTTTTAATAAAACAGATTAGCCAGTGGAAGTAAGATGGACCTACACAATCAGGCAAGCAATTTTTTTTCAGTAGCAGCCTTTGTTATAGCCTTGTCTCACAGAAAATGTGAGATTATTCATCCTTCAATAAAACAAAGATAATCTAGTTTACGATACTGTGGGGAACAGCTCATACAGATAGATACGCATGGCTGAATGGGTAGCTTGGGATACACGTACATCAAGTTTAGCTTCTGGTAACTTTCTGCTGTGCCCATTCTGGCAGCTCACCTCCTAATTCTCTGTGGAGGGGTGCCCTTAATCCAGAGACCTGTGATGAGAGTATGATTTTTTCAGACACACTGTTGTGCTCCAGTCTGTCTCATTACCATCATGACCAGGAATCTAGCAACAGAGAGTAAAAGCCTGCCCTTCCCCTGCAAAAATATGGGTAGTTGTATAACAAATGATTTCCAAACTGCCTACTGCAAAAGTTGTCTAAGGAAGTTATAGGCTGTGTGAACTTTTAGTGCCTTCGCAGCAAAAAGGCCAAGTTCGTGTCGTAATTATTATTACTAACAAGATTTAAGCCTGCCTGAGTCTATGCAGCAGTGGGTTTGCACTTCAACAGCACCTTTGCGTATCAAAGAGTAGTAACTTAACACATGGCATGGAAAATCACAGGCTGATACTTTAATTACCAAATTAAAATCTACATTTCACACTCACTGGTTCACCTACGCTCAGTAAGTCTTCAATAAGGTTGAGCGGCACATATGAAAAACCTTCCCCCTGCTCTCCTTTGCTGTGTTCAGAAAGAAGCCTGGAGAACACGGTCTGTCCTATCATTACTTTACTCCTTGCCTCTGGCTGAATATAACACAGAATGATGACTAGGTCAAAGTAAATAACAAGCACATATGAGGGTCTGTCATCACCTTACATGTCTATAGTTCTTTCTTTGTGTCCAGTGACTGTCTGTTCAGGGGTGGCCCTCTGACAAAGCTTGTCAGATGTCAGGAGCAATTTCTGAGATATCTATGTGCTCCATTCCCCGGGGCAGCTGGTATTTGGGTATGTGAGGTTGCTCCTAGAGTGGTACATTAAAACAAGGAAGGTCTTATGGCAGTGTTCTGCTCAAACCTGTGAAAGCTTTAGAGGGTTATTGGTAGGAAGTCAAGAGGGGAATAGGCATCAGGACTAGAACTTTAGCCTGGGCTTAGGAGCGTCTACAGAAAATTGCACTCCAAAGCACAATCAAAGGAGTGAAGAAATTTTATTACCTGCAGGGTTTAAAACCTGTTGCATAAAGGAGCAGAGAAAAATGACACAGCTTTTGATTCTGCCCTGGCAGTGGATAGTCTAGAATATTTTTTCCTAATCTCTTTTGAATGTGGCTTTATGTTACAGTTGAGCCTAAAACTGGGAAATTCTCCCCATGCATCTGCTCTTGAAAAGAGAAGGTAATTGTGGAAGTGGAGCACACTGAACCCACGGTGAGATGCTTAGACATATTACTTCATTATCATAAACTCATATCTCTGACTGAAAGAGTTGGTGTACCCCAGAAATTCACCTTAATTAACCAAGGTCTTCTTACTGACATGGTAAGTACATAGTTTAGGCAGTTAAATGCCTCCCTGACACCCAATCCTGTCAGATCTTGGAAGGGTTGGGCCTGGTTAGGACTTGGATGGGAGACCTCCTGGGAATACTGGGGGCTGTAGGTTCTAGTTCTGAGGACTTCACTGTCACTGTCCAAGCTCACTTGGCTTTGGCGGATGAACTTTAGGAGTAAAGGGTGGGGCCAGTTTCACGCACGTTATGCCTCACCTAAAACATCCACTGTGCAGGCTCGGACACACCCACATGGGGAGAGCCCTTCCCAAATCTCCGTTCACGAAGTCGAGCCATACATACAAGTACATAGTTTACTGTGTAATCAAAGCAGTCTGACAATTCTCTGATTGTGCTGCAGAAAACTTCAACTCAGTGAGAAAATCAGTGGTGCTTGTATAATTTACTATCAGAGTAACAGAGTACAGTCAGAGTTCAGTTCTCCTGTGTTACTTCCAAAAGGCTAAAAGACATACAGGAAAATATATTTATCACTCCTTTCCACGCTGTCCCTTACAGCCCATGAAGATGCTAAAAACTGCCTATGTTTCTCCAGGGAGAAGATGACAGTTTCTGGTGCTGTGATCACTTCATCTATTTTTGCTGATGTACTATTCAGTGCTACAGTTTGATTCTACTAATTGATTCCTCCTACAGAAAAACAGCTGATGAACAGCCACTTTAAAAAGCCTAAATAGGGTTGATCTGCCACTCTTAAAACTGCAGCTACTTTTGATTACTTAACATAACAATAAGCATCTTAGTCACTCAGTTGCCGTAGGTAACACCGTGTAACACTTGCATATGCTTTCACTATTTCTTTTGTAACATGAGTATCTGAGGAAAGATCAGTTTGTTATTCAAGTTATGGACTCTGTATCTCTCTATTTCTGCTTTTCTATGTAACAATAGAAGATAGCTGGTGTAAGGTGTGGCTGGAAATGGTTTTACATGATGTGTAGTCCTTTTGTTCACCGTAAATCTGGCTGCTGTGAAGTCAGAAATGAAGAAAGAAATACAAGTTTATTTGCCATTTACAAAGACACCCTCTTTTCTAAAAATGCGATTGGACTTGTACTGCAGCAAAACTTTAAAAATAAAAGGGTAATCGTTAGAACTGCATTTTGTTATCCTGTGCTATAGGCAAACTGAGGAACTCAGGGCTGTAGAGGGGAGCAAAATCAAAAAAAGTCCTAAATCATCTGGGAAAGTACTGTGGAAAGCAATGCTTTAATTGCACAGGAAATATGAGAAGGCTTGGCGTGAGCATTAGCTGCCTTAACAGAAGGATGACCACATCCGTGTCCATGGTGAGAGAAGTCCCATTTCCTGCCAAGGGGTAACTTGTACATAGGTGGGTAGTTGTAAGCTGGTAAATTTGATTACCTTGGGCGAGCATCTGTGAAAATTCAAGGGGGCAGGAGATACAGAAAGAGACTTGTGGAAATGAGAAAAGGGTAAAAAGCTTTGTTACCATTTTTCTAGCAGAGGATTCACTGCCACAGCTCCACCAGACTGCAGCACAGTTTTGCACTGTCTCCTGCATTCTGCTTCTTCTTCAGTCTCTGCAGTCTTTGATGGTGTATCTGCTACATATTTTGTATTTGCAAGTTTCCCACTCTTACCTTACAAAGCAACTTTGCCAAATAAATAAGAGCAAATCCTTATATCAAAGAGTAAATTATCAAAGTGTATGTGTGAGGATGTTGGGAGAGATTGGAGTATATGCTATTTTTCATAAATGTTTCATATCTCTATATACGTTTCTATAAAGAGATGAGGTTAGGTAGTCACTGGGTAGAATAAGATTAGCTTTCATCTCCTGGCCAAATTCCATCTTAGGTAATTACATTCTTCCTGACTAAATATCTTTATAATTTCAATTGGGTACAGTCTATTTCCTATTTCAAATTGCTTTGTCGTACATAATGGGAGCTCCTGTATTCTCTCAGAAATGAGTTTGTTCTGCTAACAGATGAAATGATCACTGGTGAGTACACAGCAAAGTAAATAAAATGTTCTTAAATTCCTTTTGGAAAAGGCCATAAATCAGTAGTGTTTATTGTTAGTATTGAGCAGAGGCAATACATTATGGCAATTTCTTGGAGAAGACATATTATGAAAATAATAGTTTGGTACAAAGCTGGTGATCTCTGCCTCTTTCACCTTTGGATCAGGGATTGTCAAGACACTGGTAGGGATGTGTCATGATGAATTACAGAGGTGCACTCTGATACCAGATGCATGTGGGGAAAAAATTACCATGAAGTTGCTGTACTTTCAACAGTGAATGGATATATCAGTTAAACTCCTTGGAAGAAGGGATCTGTGCAGGTGACTTCATAGCTTTTGTGTGCAAAGCTGAGTACTGAGACACTTGTCAGTCAGTAAAGTCAAAGTTGAGCAGTTAGAGGTAGGTTGTCCTGGGTTATGCAAAAATTCTGGTGTTCAGCTTTTCTCCAAATATGCCTTTTTGGATTTTTGGTGTTTTTCCTTTAAAGAGACTGAAGTGCTAGTGATTAATGACTCACACTGTAAGATGAAGTACAGGTGCTGATGGCTCAGTCAGCAGTGTGCTTTGCTAACAGTGTGCAGTGGCCACCCAGGTGCTGAGGGCGTGCACACCTGCTACCTCAGGCTACAAGCTGGGTGGTGAACAAGATAAGGGGAAAGGCAAATCCTGCTAGGCCAGGTAGTGTTTCCTTGTCTGTGCATAAATGACTCAGCTGTGACAACTCTGCTTCAGGGAAGTCTTGGGACAACTCATACATAGCCTGAAGATATTCATCTCTGCTGAGGGGCCATAATGGATCCACTTGTGCTGATTTAACAGGCAGCTGTAGCATCTTAGAAGGTGTCCAAGACTCCTGAAATGTCCTGTGATCCAGTATTATATCATCCAGTGAAGAACTCCCTGCCCCAGGGGATGTACCAGGGGCATTCCTGCGTAGCCTAAACAAAATGAAAAACTGCCTTTGAACTTCAGTGAACATGGTTTTCTTCTCTCCCCTCATGGACTTGCCTTACCACTCAGGGCTTCCAACACCACCTTGACAAATCCAGACCATGACCACTACTTCAACAGGACCACAATCACCACTTCAACCAATGAACATTGAAATTGCAACAACCAAGTCTCATCTCTTGATCCCATGAATGTCTTGCAGGTCCTTCCAGTCACCTGGGGGGTCCACAGACCTGCTTCGACTGCCTGTATCAGCGCCACAGCCTCACTCCAGCACCAAGCAAGTATCCGCCAATGTTGAATCTTAGTTATCTGCCGTTTCCTGCCAGCACTGACTCTCCAACCATTCCTGCCAGGTTTTCCCGGCATGAGGGAGGTGAACCTCATCAAAGGGTGGCCCATCTTGTCTCTGTCCTGAGGCCATGTGTGGTTTTTATTGCGTGAGGGAGGCTGGCCACCATCTCAGTCTGGTTTGGTGGGCGGGGCTTGGGAATTTTTTCCTCAAGGATTGGCTTAACCCAGTTTTATCAGTATTGTTATTAGAAGTCTTCTTGGTAAAGAGTAATTTTATCACTTACATACAGATATATTTGGTCTCTCTCTCTCTCTCTATTGGAGAAACCAAGAGTATTGAACCCAAGGGAGGGGACCTCTGTCTGAGGTCTCCACCCCTCCAAATTGTCTCAGACTGAGACACAGGTATAGGACAAAAATTCAGGATATGTGAAATTTAACTGAGCCAGCTTTATGTTTCATGAATAGTGACAAAAATGGCTGTGAGATCAGACAGTTGCACCAGAAGCATGACTTGTGCTCCGTAAGTGTCTCCTCAGAACAGACATCCCCTGTACAGCACAATGCAGCTTGTATAGAGTAGAAAAGTGAAGTTTGATTTATGGCATTTTTGAGCACAAAAGTCCACAAAAAATTAATTTTTATTTCCAGTAATTAGTACCATTGAGAAGACTCAGGACCATAACAAGGTGGGTACACCAGTGTGATCGATCTACCTGGTGTCATTGTCCTGCTTGTTTAGTACATCCCTGCATACAACCAAAGTCCCAAATGTCCAAGAAGTCACTGTTTAAGGGGTATTAATTTCATAACATCTCCAGTGCTAGGAGCTACTAATTTACTGTATTTTTTTGAATATTTGGCCAACTGTGTGCAATCAGCCCAAGAGCATAAGCATTTTCTGTGCAGATAGAAAATGTGGCTTATTATTCAAGTGCCTTATTTCTGTACCAAAGTAAAACTGAAAGCACCACCACTGTGTAGGGTGACACCTTTTCTATGCAGAGCAGGTCTCAAAGTCTGCCAAGTCTCACTTCATAAACGGGAATGGCAACAGACACATCACACACTAAATGCAATTTCCACAGCAAACATATTTTGAAAAATAAGTTTAAAATTTGAATTGCCTAAGAGATCAAGAAATTATTACTTCAAGCACTAAATACATGCATCCATTAACAAAACGTAAGAATTACTTTCTTGTAAGACTTAGAAGGAAATTAAATTCTTCCTGTGTTCACCCAGGGTTTAGAAGTGTGAGACTCACTGGTTTACTCTTTATTCTATACAACAGTGGAGTTTAGAAATCTATCTTTTATATAAAAAGCAATCTGATATGACAACATCCCTATACCAGTGCTAGGACAAAGCTCTGTGCAGAGAACTACAGGTACGAAAACAAAGAGAGAAGCATAAGAACTGAGAAAGCACATCTGATACAGCCCAGCTATT
This sequence comes from Sakesphorus luctuosus, assembly GCA_013396695.1. Taxonomy (NCBI): domain Eukaryota; kingdom Metazoa; phylum Chordata; class Aves; order Passeriformes; family Thamnophilidae; genus Sakesphorus; species Sakesphorus luctuosus. The sequence continues at coordinate 253,395 of VWZD01002965.1, forward strand.
TCCAGGCTCAGGATTAATCACCTCATACAGTCTCTGACCAGGTTCTGGAATTACAGATGATGATGATTAAGTTGCAAGAGGCCCAAAGTATCTTTGGAGCTGTGTTCTGCCTGTGCTGTGTAATTACAGCAACAATCCTCTTTCACACTTCTGAGGTGCCTGGAAAGCTCCTCGTAACATTCAGCAACCAACTGGATTTCTGAGCAGCCAACAAAGCCAGCATGATTCAGCAACAACTTCTTTCCACTTTCTCTTTCCTTATAAAGAACAATGCTGTGTATAGTAATTTTAAACTACATCTCTTAATTGTAGGCTAAAATTAAGTATTTTTGGTTTGCTCCATACAGTACACTTAGTCCAAGCTACTGCTACTCTCTCTTCTTGCGTTTCTTTTCCCCTTATTGTGCTTAAGAATAAAATAAACTGAGAATAAGTTTTCAAGCTGTGTTTAATACAATTATCCATTGACTGCTACAGTTCTTTTAGGTCACTTGAAATTACTTGGCACTGAGCCTCTGACTTCGTGTTGTCACCAATATACACCATATGTTTGGTTTTTTAAAAATGTCTTACATTAAGGGGTTGTAGCATAAATTTGGTCTCTCATTTATCAGTAGATCCTGGATAGTTATACAGTGCTTTAAATAGCCAGGGAAGAATCATTGTGATTAAACAACTATTTACATTGCACATGACATTTAATTTTCTGTTTATTTATATTCTGTTAATGTATAAATATTAAAATTATTAAAAGGATCCCACAGAGGTCCTGATTCACCATAAGTCTCCACAGTGGTAACAAGCAATTTTTAATTCCTTCTGCTCTGTCTAGGTCATCTCCACATTTCTTATTTTAATGATTAATGCATCTGGTTCAATGGCCATTTATATTCTACATTACCTACACCAATTAAATCTTTGGCCTCCAGGGCCAGCCCCTTATAGGGTGGATGGCCCTATCCACATAGCAGAACATCCACACTGGATATCCTCTGGGCAGAGGGCCTTAAAACATTACTGTGACTTTCTGTGATTTTTTAATTCCAATACCTAGAAAAAATAAAAGGATGTTGTCATAGCTTGGGAAAGGGGAGCAGTTCATGCTGTGACGCTGAGTGTTTGGTACATGGAGTAGGTCCTGAGAGAGATCCTGAGGATGTGAAGTTATAAGACCTGTCAGGACAGTATGGGAAGATAATGTGTGGGCTCAGTCACTGTGAACTGCACCCAAACCATCCCTGACTTTGTCTCTATTACAAAATGTAGAAATTCTTCCAAAAGGAGAGCCCTGGATTGAAATGCCAGGCATTCAGTGTAGAGATTAGGGGTACTGGATCCAACAGTCAGCTGGGGAGTTATTTGGCAGGGACTACGTGCACAGTATTTCTCTTTGCTTACCTGGCAAATCACAAGGCAACAAAATAATGCCTTGGTGACAAGATGAAGCCCCACTGACAAAAATTAGTTTCTTTTCCAAGACTTTCAGTGGAGTTGGGCCAGTCTAAATCGGTGCAATGCATCACCAGTGTCAAGACACACACAAATATTTCATGATGTGACCTTCTAGAATATTTCTTATGTACTATGAACTAAATATTTTCTGAATGCAGAAAGTGTCACATGAATGTGGAGAAAGGAAGAACTCACTTGGCTGGGAATAGCCGCATCGGTGCCCTTAGGCTTCATAGAGGTGATGAAGCCTCTGTTTGTGAGGCTGCTCATGTAGGTGTGCTCCAGGTGAGCAGCTCAGCTGTCAAGTGAGAATATCTCAGTTGAGGAAAACCTGTACCAATTATTATAAACCTCATTCCTCTTTAAGTGCTCCTGAATCTGCAAATCACATGCAGACATCAAGTGCCAAGTGAGCTCTGAAGTCAAGTTCACAGCGCTGGAAAGTGTCTTTTGTTAAACTGTTCACATCTGCAGACTCTACGATGGTAAATGCAGAAGGCAAAAAGATTAGTTTCCTGTAATCTTAAAAGAAAAAGAGAATTTTCTTCTGCGTTTTCCTGCCCAAGGATTAACATCCCTCGCTATTTCGAAGGGCTGTTTGAAGAGCCTGGAAGATTGAAGGAGACAGAGCCTCCTTGTGTGATGCAAATTCAGGTCCCAAGTGTCTTCCAGGCTGCTGAAGCCTTCCCATTCCAACCACCCAGCATTACTGGTGCTCAGCCTCTTGCCCACAGCCTTTCACAGAGCAAATAGGTAGCAGCCAGCTTGGAGGGAGCCACAGCAGAGCCAGGGCAGAGCTGAGTATCACCAATGGCTCTGTCTGACCTGAGCTGGCCAGTGCAGAATTTGCAAACTGACGCCTCTCAGTTGTGTCTTATGTTGAACAATTTCTTCAGTAATCCATGTCCAGGGCATGGATCAAAAGTATGTCCCACTGCCCTGCTGAAATAGTCTCTGTTCCTACAACTGAGTTAAAATATCCCTTCCTGCTGCTTGCCTTTACTTGTGGCAATAAAATATTTAATAATTTGCCAGGAAGTAGGCTGGCTGCATGACTTGACATGAAACAGAGCACAGCAGAATGATTCTGATACTTTTTCTCCAGGGAAAGATTCTACTTTTTGTAAAACCATCAAGTGATGTCTCAGAGCCATCTGGTGATGTCCAGGATCTTCTCTTTTAGTTTGAAAGTCCGAAATAAATTCGGCTTATGTTTAGCAAGTGGGAAACAACCCATCAGTCCTGGGAAAAAAAAAAGTCAAAGAATAGAATAAATAAAGTGAATGTTGCTGATTTCCTCCAATATTTGTGGAAAGCTCTGCAGCTGTTATTATGTCAATGACTTTGTTAATAGAAGTGCATTTCTGGAAAAGTGCTCTTGATAGAGTTGTTAGTGCAGTGTTTGCATGCCTATGTACTGGGGCCTGATTAGGATAAGCTGTGGGCTGACTAGGGAATTGGCCTTTACCCCAGCTGAGAGCATGTGTTCAAATTCCAGCACTAGAATATGGATGACCTGGGAGCACCTGGGGACACACAGATTTACTGCACACATGGACAAGTGTTTAGAAAGCCTGGTGTGGTGTGGTGTGGTGTTGCTTCCCTCCAGGATGTCAGGAGGTGTAGGGTGGAGGTCCCACTGGCAGTTTCCATGCCAAAACCATCTGTGCTGCATCCCAGTGACTTAACTTGGACCCAGGGCATGGGAAAGTACTTCCAGTCCTTTTGGCATAGGAGCGCTGCATGTATTACCCACCTGTTCTCAATTGTACCATAAAAATTTCTAGTTATTTTAATAGTATTATGACTTCAAATTAAGAAAAAAACTTGGTTTTGTTTCATTTCACCTTTTCAATGGTTGGAGTGAGTGGTCATGTATTCCTAATTGAACTTTCCACCATGCAAATATCACTGCTCTATAATTATTATAATTACAATGCAAAAGGAAACCTTGGAACTTCCCTGAGAAAAAATAAGTTTCATAATAGCATGTTTAGGAGGAAAACACCTCCTGTTTGTTTTATAGAGCAGTGAGTAGGGAAATCTTATCATTTTGGAAATAGGAAATTTAACAGCACAGCAAATGAAACTGTATATAAAAATCTATCAGTAGAACTACTTAAAAAAAGGATGAAGTGAGTCATAAGATAATACTCCTTCAGTACTGGGAGAACACATTGAGAGTAGTGCTATAGAGAAAGACTTAGGGGTGCTGGTGAATGAGAGCCTGGACATAAGCCAGCAACGTGCCCTTGCAGCCCAGAAAACCAAACATGTCCTGGGCTGCATCCATAACAGTGTGGCTAGAAGGTCAAGGAAAGGGATTCTGCCCCTCTGCCATGCCTTGGTGAGACCCTACCTGGAGTGCTGCATCCACCTCGGGGGGCCCCACAACAGGAAGGACATTGACCTGTTGGAGCAAGTCCAAAGGAGGCCCATAAGATGATGATCAGAGTGCTGGAGCACCTCTCCTAAGAGGAGAGGCTGGGACAGTTGGGGTGGTTCAGCCTGGAGAAACGAAGGCTCCAAGCAGACCTTATTGTGGCCTTCCAGTACCTAAAGGGGGCTTGTAAGAAAGAGCAGAGTATGTTACGGTAAGGTGAAATAGTTTTAAACTAAAAGAGGGAAGTTTGACTGGATATAAGGAGAAGGTTTGTACAATGAGGGTGGAAAAACACTGGTAGAACTTGCCCAGAGAAATTGTGGATGTCCAGTCCCTGGAAACATTCAAAGTCAGGTTGGACAGGGCTCTGAGAAACCTAGTCTGGTTGAAGATGTCCCTGCTCATTGCAGAGGAGATTGGTCTAGATGACTTTTAAAGGTCCCTTCCAACTTAAACCATTCTAAGATTCTGTGATTTTACCTCTCAGGCTATCTCATGTGCAAGGCTTACTCTGTGTCTTCAGTCGACACCAGCTGCAGCTAAATATACTACTGAATAATGAAATCGTGCCTAAAGGTTACTAAAATTTCACATTAACATTAAGGTCCCAGAAACATACAACTTCTCAAAAAAAGACAAAAAAAGCAGGGTTATGATTGATACTGAAAAATTATGATTCTGCTTTTTCAAAGGATTGAGGAGCTGGTCTGGACCCACTCTGCAAGCGTTCACTCCTGCAAGTGTGTTGTTTCTGTGTCACAGTGTGTGTTTTTGCCATGTAGGAGGAGTATAAAACCCACGCTATAAAGGCAACAACAGCAATACCAGTTTTTAATTATATGCGAGTACATGTATATATTACCTTAATGGGGCTAAAATTGTCTTGCTGTTCAACAGGAATTGGTAACAAAAGTTTTAAAATTGGGATAGGCAATTGGTATTTATCAGATTGGTCTTTCTCTATTTCTTTGTATTGTAATGAAATATGATTGGTAAAAAATGAAGTTAGATGATTGTTTTCCATATTACTTAACCAGAAAGGCTAACCCTTTTTAAATTTTCTAGAAACCAGTGGAACTGAAAAAGCCTGTCATGCAGGAATGTAGGATGTGAATTTAAACTGTTGCATCTTGACTCTTCCACAGTGACACGAGAAAGACAATGGCCTATTCTGATTGCTGCTCCCATTTTCTGCATTCACTTGGCTGGTTTTAAGTTATTTATAACTTTTAAAAAGCTGTTTAAAATTTACTTAATAGATGGACTAAAGTAGTTTCATCATTGTTAAAATGTTTTTAAGAAGTGAAATGTGATTATTTTTGACAGAAGCTCAGCACTTAATGAACCTTGAAAGCTAATTACTTCTTCATATGTTCTTCCTTGAGAAAAAATATTTCTTAATAAAAGACAAGGAATAGAATTTGGGTGTTGAAGTACACACAAGGAAGTAAGATGCATGGTAATTGATTTTAACAAAAGTGGACTTCATCTAACTTCCTGACTACCTTCAGAAAACAACATTAGGAACATGGTACTTACTTAACCTCCCTTACCTATTGAGACCTCAAGCTCTTTGCAGGGGTGGGCAGAGTAGCACTTACCACATGCGGTTTCATGCTCCAGTAATGGAGCTTTTCTGGAATGTTGGTACAAAACCAGCTGCTAGGCACAGGGACAGTGGCTGGACCTTCAGAGTTCTCCAAAACAGCTTAAAAGGAAGAGTCCCATGTTTATATGGAGCTTTTTTTATTCATTCAGACTATTTGTACAAACATTTGAGATAGTTATTTCCCCCTTTCCCTTCCTTTTCCCCTTTCATTCCCATTTCTCTTCCCAATTCCCTTTACCCAATTCATCCTCTAAACATCCTCATCTTGAGTTTTGCTCAGGTCTTTAAATCTATGATACAACCAGCTTAGTTATCCAAGATCTGGAGCATAGGACAGAGAAAAATAGTTGGGCTTCACTTCAAAGAATTGCAAAAGGACAAGGTCTCATGCATTTCTGTCTTCCAGCACCTGAAGGGAGGCTATAAGAAAGCTGTAGAGGGACTTCTTGCAAGGGCATTTAGTGTTAGGACAAGGGGTAATGGCTTTAAACTGAAACAGGACAGATTTAGATTAGATATTAGGAAGAAATTCTTTACTGTGAGGGTGGTAAAGCACTAGCACAGCCTACCCAAAGAAGCACTGGATGTTCCATCCCTGGAAGAGTTCGAAGCCAGGTTGGATGCAGCGTTGAGCAACCTGGTCTAGTTGAAATTGTCCCTACCCATAGTGATTTTAAGGTCACTTCCAACCCAAGCCATTCTATCATTCTATGATTTCACAGCAAAACAAGGACAAACTAGACACCTGAGCAGGTGCTAGACACCACTAGGCACATACCGGGCAGCCTTCCTGCCAAATCATACAGAGGAGGTCTATGGAGGAAAAACAAAACCATGCTCCATTATAGGCATTTTCCTGCAGCGTCAAATGGGGAGCAACAAGAGATAATGAGTCATGAGATAATAATGGTAGAGATAGTGGATCAGTTAAGAGCACTCAAAATGCAAATAAAACCTCTGTCAAGGAATAGCAAAGGTAATTAGCCAGCAGGGCCCTCAACTTGAGAGAGAAAAGACCATCAGACCTGGCCTTGAAGAACCACAGAGGCTACCACCAAGCTTTTGATATATATGGATATTTACACCATAACGAGCAGCAAGGTTTAATACCTAAATACCAATTAGCACTTTAAAAATATATAATTTAAATACTGCTTTTAAACTCAGATAATGCTCTTGTTTGCAAGCAGAGAAGACTTTTAATTTATTGCAAAAAAAAAGCCCCTTTGTTGGGAAAGACTATACTGTGAAATTGATAGATGGGGATGTCCATTTCTGTCAATTAGAGTTTTTGCATAGAAAACAAGCAAGAAGGGAAAATAGTTTGCTTAGATATAGCCTTTTCCATATTATTGTTTGCAAAGAATATCCAGAGATCAAATTTACATTTTCTTGTCATCAGTTTAAAATTCTTATTTATTAGGAGCAAGCAATGAGTGGCTTTCCATATGTTCCCCCTAAACCTGAAGCATGATCCAGTACTTGTCATTTTCTGTTCCATAGACCTCCAGCCCAGTATCCCTAGATGGCCAATATACCACCTTAATTACTTTCACAAACTATTTTATTTGGTTATCAAGACAATTTAATTCATACTCCAAACTTTAACATTGATTTGATACTAATAAAAAGACAGCATTCCTGGAAAAATAAAGAAACTCAGAGATTTCAGCCACATGTGAGATGCATTTCAGGTTTTGTACATTTATCAGAAATGTTTTTTGCTGTTTTACCAGCTCTGCACAGGATTTGGAATTATTTTACCTAATTTCCAGACATCAAAACCTCGCTGTAAGAAAAACACCAGCTATATCAGTAGTTCTTACAGTTCACCTGCTGCTGCTGGAAATCCAACATACTTCTCAAAAGAGAGTTATATGCAGGGTTTCCTCTCCTGCTGAAGGCTGGAGGAAGTAAATTGGGCTGGTGATAATCTGTCTGCTCTAATCCTTCTCAGAGCATCATTATAGATCACAGTTTAGCTTTCAGTGAGAAAACAATGAAGCACAAACACCAAAGCATGCTTGGAGGCAGAGCTGGGGCTCTCAACTATTGTTTTCTGTATCCACAGTAGTTCTGCTGCTGGTTTCTTTTCAGACAGTTGTTGTCTGAAACACTAACAGGTTTCTTCTCAGTGTTGCCAGGCTGCATCATGCCTTCCCCACGTGTACTTTTTTGAACACAACATCCCCCAGGTACTTGTCTGCAGGGACTACCTTGCCTGCAAGGGCAGGACACCTACTGCTTATACCCTTTTAGCCTTCATTTAATCCCTACAGGTTTATTAGTTCAGAGGCTTGTCAGTAAAAAATGTCAGTGAAGCTGGGCAGAGACTGCACTGGTCTTGGAAATTAAATCAGCCCACGTGCCTCCTTTTTTCAGCCACCGATCACCTCCTCTGCTGTCACCTTGCTTGTCCTTGGACATGCTTCCTGCTCTGCAGAGCATGATGACCCATCATCTACATGGAAGCTTCTAAAATTACTTTCCTTTGAAAGCAGGCAGTTTCTGGAGCACATGATGAGGCACACATAACTTTTGATTTTCTTCCTGGCTGCAATATTTTAAAAGCATCACACAATTAACTGTAGGTATGGAAAGTGAACTGCTGTAAGGCATCCTACTGCAAATGCCATAAGCCTCAGTCTGGGGGTTTAAATCTGAGCTTACCTGAGGCTTCTTGGTGAAACATTTTTTGTAGTAAGTTGCCACTGTGCCAAAATTGCTGGGACAAATAGGTCAACAAAAAGACAAAACTTTTTATCAGGACCATTTCTTAGGCTCAACCTAGAACTTATCAGATTAAAAAAGAACAAAACCAAAGCCAAACCCAAAAGGCTGTCACCAGTCCTATGGGTAAAGACAGTCATCAGGCTTGCAGAAGATCAAGATTCAGACCCATGCCCCTGCTTCAACTACCTGGCTATGGGATGCTTCAGCCTCTTCTGAGGCACAAAACACAGCACTTGGTTAGTGAGAGTGGCACTTTGTTTGGCGGCCAAGAGCTGATGCTGTGCTTTGTACAGATCCGAAATACCAGGTAGGTATCAAGTCAGTCTTTTATTCTTAAGCAGTATTCCTTGCTGACCCAGGAGATATTACTTGCTTTATACAAAACAGAACAGCTCCAGTAGGTAAGAAAAAAAAAAGATAAAAAAGGAAAGAAGCCCCAGAGTTCAGATCCTGAGCCTTGTGCCATATCCCTTTCACAAGCACCTACAAGTTTGTTTGTGCAAGGAAGAAAGATAGAATAAAACCACAGCAAAATTGCACAGGTACAACAGATTCCCCCATCTTAGAGTAAGAAAGCTTTCTTTTTTTTAATTTTTTTTGGGGGGGAGGGAACACAATACTCTCTCAGAAGATCAATCAAAAAAAACATTGTATATACAGATAACCTAGATAAGGAGCTAGGTAAGAGAGAGGAAAAAGATTAGATAGAGGTATCCATGGAGTTTGCCCAGCTGTCAAAACTGCCTGAATGGTGAGTGCTGGCACCCTGACCAGGGCAGATCATGCTGGGTGCTGAGACTGCACAGATGGACTGTCCATGTAACGTTTAGAGCTCTTGTAACACGACAAAGCATTCAGAGCCTTTTTTATCCCTTCATTCGTCTTTTCACCAGGTCTTGCAGACAGGGCTGTGTCCCCAGCATGGCTTCTCCTCTCCTCCCAGGCACTACCTGCACTTACACTTTAATACCCCACTTCCTCATTTTCCTGGCTGGAAAATATAGTACCAGTTTCCTGACTCTCTTGAGAGTTGGTGCAAGGCTGAATAAAGGGACAGAAAAGGCTCTGAATGCTTCATCATCTTGCATGAGCTCTAAATATCTAACACTGTTATCAGCTGTTCAACCTGCACCCAGCAACTTGTACTGTTACCAGTTCTGGGTGGAGGAGAACAGAGCAGGAGGAGCAGTGGAGCTTGCAGGCTAATACACTGGGTTTAATAACCTTCACTATTTCACAAAATTATCATCTCTCAGTTATCTATTTTCAGAGAATGAAGTTATGCTTTTCATGTTTGTTTCATTTGAAGAAATGTCACTCATATCATAGCTGGTTATTCTACTAATTTTTTACATTTGCACAGAAAGTGTTATAGTCGTGATTGTTCACAAGAGTGGAAACAAAAGGGAAAGGTGTGCAGTCCACACCAAACATCTAAAAAATACCTAATAAAGTACAAGATTTTTATTGTGACTTCTATGTTTCATTTCTTATGTGATTGCATTACATTAATATGCATTCTGTTTTGATGGATAGAAAATAATATTAGAAAATAATTTGCTTTTTTAATGAGACTAATAAATTTATTTCCATTACCTGTAAGGATTTCAATCAATAAAATTTTATTCTCATCTAGGACTCAATAAAATCTTTAAAATTTATGTGAACTTCAATTTTGTCTTGGAATACATTTATAGAGTATAATTGCTCTTAATGATCCATGAAGAGGAGCTGTACTTTTTAATGTATAATTTCTAAAGAGAAGGCATAAAAGGATAGCTATTCTTCAACTTCTAACTTTAAAGAACTTCTCTAAGTGTCATCAAGGTTATTGAACCACATCTGTTCAATGATCTTCACTCCTTTACAAATAGGGTATTAGGAAACAATAGAGAATTACCAAAGGAAACAACAAGGAAGCTGATGATTTGGGGTACTCAATGGAACAATTAATAATAAATTGTCTATAGATTTATGAATAAACTTTTACTTTCCATGAATTTACATCAATTTTTTAGTTGTGAATTGTATTTGGTCAATCCTTTATAATCCTCTAGCCTAATTCCAAAATCAGTATATCATGTGGAAACATCCATTCAACACTGACATATGCTTCTCATTTTCCCCACTGAAATAATTTCTCAGGTATTAGTCCTTCCTCCCACTGTCCCTGGTGAGTTCAGCCTCTTAGAAAACATGCCATGAACTTCAATGTGAGTTCTGCAAAGCACCTCATTTAAAACTGCTGCCCTGTCTAAAACAGACAGAAATTTACTGGCTTTCAAAGGCCATGAGTCTATGAGTCCTGATTTCCATAGGCAGTGAATAGGATCTAATCCTGCTCCTTGGTACTAAAGAAGGATCAGCACTGCCCAGCAGAGTCCCTGCTAAGTCACAAACATAGCTATGAAGTTTGGATCCCAGCATGGTATTCAAAAGGTGTAGGGCTAGGCTACAGTTTTGTTTGGCCTACTAAATGGCCAGGAGTCACTTAGGAACTTAAAATCCAGGTCCAAAATATATTCAGATTATGTCCTTATCTAAGTAAGAAGACTCACACTGAAAAGTAGAACAGGTTACATGTTTCAGCATTGGGTTCAGAAATGGATGGGCATGACTGTTTTTTTACCATGAGACACATGTGCCAAGCGCAAGGATGACAGAGGACTCATATTTCCAATGCCACTTGCTCATAAAACATAATAATAGTAACAATGACAACAATAACAACACTCCCCCTTTCTATACTGACATGACATAAAATGACTGTTTTGATCTAAACTGAAATGTCTGTGGGTTCAAGACAGCAAGATGTATGGGTATCCAGGGATTATTCCTCATGTGAACAGCTTCCAAATCACCTCTGACAAAGGTGGTGCACCAAACTGCCATTTGAACTCCGAAGCTTTAATTTTATTCATGGACTGTGTTCCCCATCCTCCTCTATGGCAAGGTAATTTAGACAATTTGTAACTACAAGTAATTAAGCAGGTGTAAATAGCACCACGGAGCAGTTAAGTGTACTCTTTTCCACTGAGAACAACATAGTTAAATGAAGCTGTTAGTTTTGTCATTTGCAGGTATTAAGGAATACAGTTGCATGCTAATACATAAATTAAATAGTCAAGATTCTGTCATCATGATTTGATTCACAATATTTCACTAGAGAACAACCAAGATTCATCCATAGATACGTGGGCATATTAAAATGGAATATTGAAACGATTATGTAAAACCCATCTTAGACGAAAGATACTCACTGGCCAGCTCTACATTAATTGGACAGGCAAAAGGAGGCATTTTTCTAAACACATTTCCTAACATTTATTTAGCCAAGCCACTCGGCCAGAACCAAAATGCTCTGTCGACATATGGTGTAGGATGTTTAAAGCACAATTTGTGGGTGGTATCTTCACACATTTGATGTATTAGATTCAATAAGGAAATTAAAATTAGACACACACATTGTTGTCCTGATTTGGATAGGGCTGTAGGATCCAGGACACCCCTGATGGGCCCTGGTGCAGGTACAGGCCAGCCCATATGTTCACACAATCATGCACAGTCCCTGTTTCACAGGGATATGATGTGCTTTTTGTTTCTATGGAAAGCTGGAAGCATAATGGTCAGGCACTGGCACCGCAGAGCAGCAGGGTTTACACTGCTTCTCAGCCACCAAGTGAGACAGTAGGAACAAAATCAGATGGTTGGTGCCCCTTGCCAACTTCAGAGCAGATCATGGTCCTGTTATTATGCATAGAAACACCAGGCACAGCCCAGCACAGTGGTTGCCCTGGCAATGCAGCCATGGGAAAACTGTGGTTGGGGACCATGCACTGAAGGACACCATGTTGTTAAAGATGGTGGTGATTTTGGGGTTTGGTTTTGTTGGGGTTTTGGGGTTGTGTGGTTTTTTTTGTTCGTTTATTGGTCTAGGGGTTTTTTTGGTGGCTTTTAAATAGCCTCTTGTGATCTAATCAGACTTATGACTTGGGGCTGGCCTGCTCTCTTGAATGCTGGTACCCAAATCGTGTCTTATATCTTACCCTGAATCTTAACTTTTGCTCTTCAGTGGTTTCTATTGGTTCAATAACTTGGCTTTCTGATCTTGTGGCTATTGGGCTTCTGAGGCTGATTCTTTTTGTGCAGGGTGGAGGAACTGTTCACAAACAGCAAGCTCTTATAGGAGCCCTTGGACAACGTTATACTATCCACAATGAGAGACAGTCAGCATTTTTTCAACAGACTTTTCATCTGCAAGTATAACTGGGCCAAAAACCTGTTTTAAAGGAAAAGCTATTTGTCAGACAGAGGCATGGCTTATAAAAATGGAAAGAAAAAAATTCTAAAAGTGTCAGGAAGATTTTTGCCAAAGTTTTCTGTTGCAGCATTGAGAAGTATGTGCACTCTCTGCACGGGCTTCACCTGTAGCCTCAGCAGCTGCGAAATGGTAGGAAAGGGTTAGAAGTGCTACATTTCAAGAGAAAGTGTTGTGTTCAGAAATAATTGTCAAGCATGTAAAAGGAAAGGTGTTACTTTTAAAAATGAAATGTATTTTTCTCCTTCTTGTCTTCACACTCTCTTACTATTTCTGAGCTCTACAAAGCTGGAAGAAAGTCAAAGTTAGTGAGTGTGGAAAAGGAGAAAGCTCTTTTTCATGTTTTCACCCTTTTCTCATGGAAAATGTTATCATTTCACATGGAAAGTATTCCTGAGAAAAGTTCTACTTTTCTAATTCTACCTATACATGAAACAGAAAAAGACAGATTAAAGGAACTGTCAGAAGTTTCAATGTCAACAGCAGAGTGAAAAATAGAAACTCAACTCATCTGACTTTTCCTGTCCCTAGTATTCTTACTGTTAATCTCCAAAATGTCTCCTGATGTTAAGTAAGACTAGGACCTGGCAAAGGTAGAAAAAGGTCCAGTAGAGTTCAAGATATGATTAATAATTCCTCTTTTTGAATAATTCTGAAATGTTAATTAAAGATTTCATAAAAATTATTTCCTAAACAGTCATTAACACTTTGCAGCTGCTAAATTGCCACAGCAAATTCAGGTTAATTTTACCCATGACAAATTTTGGTCTCTTCCTCCAGCCAAACCCTTCAGTCATATTTCCATTGCTTCTTATTGGAGACCGTACAATCTCTTGCCATGTCTGCTCTCACACAGGAACCAAGTTCCCCTGTATGTGCGCATCATCAACATTGCTATTCCTGTGGCATACATTATCAGATCAGGAAAACACAGCCACTTGCTTTCCATGTTCAGCCGCCCTTTTCACTTACCTTGAAATAATTGTCATATCGTCTGACTTTAAATCAGCTCCTGTAATCCCCAACTCCTGCTAACAAGGAGTTCATGCTGAAAAAATAGCCTTGTGCTTGAATCTCAAATACAGAAGTCTTGGTGGAGAATTTCAGGAAAGAAAGAAGAAATCCCACAAACACTCAGACGAAATGACACAAGCCTTTAAAATGTATTTGTCTGCCATTATTAAAGTAGAACACAAAATAGTGTGATTTGTCCTTCCATTGGACAATGTTGTCATTGCTGCTTTGTTTTCTCAATGTCTCAAGTGAGCCTTTTGACAGCCTTGCCAAATGACAGCAGCAGTGTGCCTAAGTGAGCTATTGGGTTTGAAAGATTTTCATGCTGTGCTTGCTCTCTCAGAAACGTTTCCAGGTGACAAAGTAAATTACAGCCAGAAGGTGACAGTGTGAGATGACATCAGAAAATGTTACCAACAAGACAAGGTTAATGACCTATCCCATGAGCTGCTCAAGCTGAGGTCTTTGTCATTGCACTAAATCATTAATGAAATGGGACCTCAACAGAGGGCAAATACATTGAAAATTACTGTAAGAAATGAAAATAGAGAAATGGGGGAAAAATCTGCTCACTGTCATTATTATGTTCAGTATATCAGTGTGAGTACAGGGTTTCTGCTGCATATGTGAGTTGGATGTGGGACTTGCTCCAACAGAAAGCAAACCAGGTTTTGTCTGCTGGCATGGTAAAAAAGTTATTTAAAAATATTTACCTTTTCTGAATATTAGATTTTGGTTTGAAATACAGCTTCATGCTGGATTATATATTTTAACTACACTGCCCAAGGAGTTTTATTGCTGACTCACAAATTTCAGAGTATCTTCCTTGCTGCCAGGTAGAACAAGCTGTGATCTACTGCCATCAAGTTCTCGTAAGTTTAACAAGATGAATGGGGTTTCCACAACTTTGACAGTCTCTTTATCTTATGTTTTTAATATGTTATGTGCAATTTTTTCAATCTTCATGAAAAATGGAATGTTATCTAATCTTTCATTACAATTATTCTCAATATACTATGTCTAAAGGTTACACCACTGTGCTTTCAGACAGTTGAAAAAAGAACAACCTGCCTGAAGTCAGATGTGTTAATTATCATGTGGGACAGAAGTACTAACCAAGAGATCTATAGAAAGAAAGGGAAGAGCTGAAGCACATGATAGATTCATGCACAAACTCAAAAATGAAACCTGTCCTTAAAAAGGAATGAAGGGAAGCTGTGTTATTCTCTTATGGTCTGGAAACATGACAGGTTACTTCAGGAGCTTTCACTAATAAACCAGACAATACACAACTCAAAAACCCCTCTCCAGTGCAAAGTAACTTCCAGGGAAAAAACAATTATCCTTTTACACAAGCTGGCTTTGAGCAGTTTTTTTATTTGCTTTCACCAAAGGGAGACCTATTGTATCACCTGCAGCTCAGGATATTGTAGAAAGTTTTGCATTTACAATCAATAATGCAGAATCAGTTACAAAGCAGTGAGTACAACTGCTGGAAAGCATCTCTATAACCATGATCCAAAATCCTGTCTTCAGTTGGATTTCATTTTTATTTGATAAGATTTTGATGATTTGTCTTTGTTTCTCTGGGGTATTTTGCCTGTGAAAATGCAAAACATAGAAAAAAGATGCTCAGTTCTTTTAAACATTTTTTTTCTAAGTTAAACTCAAAAGGTTACATGGATGAGGAAACAAATTAAGAAAATCACTTGTGCAAGGAACAGCCCCTTTTTACTATCGCTCATATGTTTCTACAGAAGGATGATGTTTTTCTTTTCCACATTGCACATTCCATTATTTTCTAAGTTTCTTAGATGTTTAAGAACATAGGATACCTTGGTTAATCTTATTTTGCTGTTTCATCCCATACAATGTGTTTCCTTCGTGCAGTGTTTCCAAAAGTCTATTTCAAATTAATGAGGGATAATTCCAGTAAACACTAAAACGCCTGTCTTTTCAGAGCTTTTGAATGCAATGTGCGTCTCTGTACTCTTCCAGAGTGCCATGTAAATGGAACAGAGTACCAGAGACTTCCCTCATCCCTTGGAAGGAAACAGGGTTGGATTTTTAATGAGGGTCTGTAGGAATAAAGATTAACTGGCTACATGTGTTTGTCATGGAAAATCAAGCAGGAGTTCCCAATATCCACCAGACACATTAGCATGCTGATGATTTAAACACATTTTTCCAGCATAATTAAGAAAACACTTTTTGGGAGACCTCATCACATTGTAACTGTCACAGTCATTTGTCATGCAGCCTGCAGTATCCCTTTCTAATTCCAGAAGTAATTAGATATCTCCAGGGACTTGCCCTGAATATATTGTCTTGTTCATCTTCTATACTTCTTCAGATACACTGATTTTGTGCCTCTCTTGTCAGGGAAAGCACATTTGAATCACTGTTAATTTTTACCATTTTGGATTCTACAGTAACATTATAGCTAAGACACAAATTGGCCTTGATACTCATCTCTTCCCACTTCTCTCTTATCTTAGATAAATATCACTTATGCTACTAGTAGTTAATAATGAAGCTGAATTAAATTTAAGGTGCCCCCTTTCAGCAGGGATCTAATAGGAGCTTCCCTGAGGCAAGTAAGAAGCACTGTGTAAACCAGGCAGGCCATGCTACGAAATGGTCCAAACCTGGAACCAGCCTCAACCTCAATATTTCAAGTATTTCCTTCCTCCCTGTGCAACTATTTTTCTCTCTCTGAAGAAGGTGATTTTCTGTATCAGGTTATGCTGTGTGGGCTCACCCATCAAGGGTTACTTAGTGCTTCAGACAGAAGCAGTTTCATGTTCCAGACTGTCCCAAAGCTTTGAGGGTTCATTCAAAGCAGTGTCCAAGCCAGGAGGTCAGTTCCATAGTGACAGGCATAGGAGAAGCAGCATAGTGGGCAGTTCAAGTAAATGTGTAAGACTGAATGCTTCTTTCATGGATCTTTGAAGCTAATAATTTTTAACATGTATCATACTGTGCTGCAAATACTAATTTTCTATTGTTTTGCAATTTTAAATTGATTTAGACCAGCGAAGATCACTGTGCAATGGGATTGACACACTTCTGTATGGCTTAACAAATTCCTTATGTGTATTACCTAAGCAATGCCTTCCACGGCTTCATTTGTGTGGGAGAACACCAAGGTTATGAATAATGGGAATTGTATTACAAGCAATGGATCTACACTGATGATGACAGGCTGGAGGCTTCGGCTCCAGAGGACAACAGAGAAAAGGACATTACTGATGTTTAAGGACCTTAAAATGTCGCAATGCAGTCATAATAAAGTTGTTGTGGCGTCCCAGTCGTTTTTCCCTTAGTCATCCCCATCCAGGTTCTTGTTCCCATACTTCCCCTAGGGCTCTTTTTCCACCAGTTTGAGCCTGTCGCATTCCTATTGCCTGTTCAGTACGGTTTCCTATTGGTCATTTATGATCTATTTTTGTACTGTGATTGGTGTATTTCTCAATCCTCTCCTCATCCAATGGGGATCGAGGGACACCCCATCGTTCTGCAAGGTTCCACCCCAAGTATAGGAAAGTGGGAGCCAATTCCCTATTCCCAACGCCCAAGGGGAACTGCCTGCAATGGCCCCACACATTTGAAATTTCCTTTCTATTTCAGCTGTATCAATTGCTTTAACAGTCTGAAAAAAAACCCCATGGTGTATGCCACTACTCCTAATCACACTTATCTTTAAGTTTTCAATAAATCATCACATGTGGATTGAAAAGCATTTTTTTACCCATCGCATGATTTCAGGTTCCTTTCTAATTAGTCTTCACTGGGTTTTGTATACCAGCTATTTAATCGAGCCCTAAAGATATCCTTGCCAATGTGTCCTTGGTATCCTTTCATTATAACTTATGCCACTTCATTTCCAAAAGACAGGAATCTGATATGCCATATATTTCTCTGCAGCTGGGAAGGTTATAATTGCCATATCTCAAAATGGAAGAAAAATGCTGTGTCTCCTGGTACACCTTTCCACCTGGACAGAATTTCCCCCTCAGAAATATTTGGAAACACTTTGTTCTCTCTGGTTCTTCTAATTCACACACTGAGATTCTCACTAAGTCTTCTGGGGAATATTCCTTAAAACTTCTCCTATCCTGATGTCATCCTACACAAACCATGAGTTTCCATTGCTGACATTTCTCAAATGTTTGCCATCATGTTGTTCCATAATGAAATATTATTCACCTGCTCCACACGACATAACCATAGTTCAGTTTTCAGTCAGTAAAAATTTTGTTTCCTTTCTGTTACTCCCCTATCATTTAAATTAAATTACCACCCACATGTTAGTACTACATAGACATAAGCAAGTGAGAAGTGGGTCTCTCATGCCTCTTCACACAGCACAGGACACAGTGGGGGTACCCCCAGCCTCTGGTCTCTGCAGCATGTTTGCTCCTCTCCTGCCAGGACAACCAATTCCAAGAGAGCTTTGCCTTTGCAGCATTGCCACACTGCAAATTCAAGATTAATTTTGCCATAGATACTATCAGTGCATTCTCAGCTTTTGCTTGAACACTCATGTATAAATATTTGCCGTTTCTAGGTTTTGTTCACTTATTTGGTACTGACATTTGCTCTACATGTTTACTTGCATTTTCAAAGCACAACATTTCCAAGTAGTTTTCTAACTGTAGCACTTCCCCCCATTGTCTTGTCTTATTGCTCTGTTCTCAAGAGGATTGTATGGATTCCTTATTTAGTATGTATTGCAAAATGGTCCCTTTTCACTAGGACACCAAAACATTAAATGAGATCAATACAAGGAGCAATCCTTGCACAGGGTGAGCCCTAACCTACTGCAGAGGGGTTTTCTGGTGGCCATGGCATGGTGTGTCATCAGTAAGGGACTAGTGCTGAGCTTACTACAAAGCCCGTGGTGGCACAGATCTTTCTTTCCAACCTGATCCCTCATTGTGGCAAGTTGTTCAATAGGACTGGCACAAAGCCATTACCTTCTCTTTCTTTCAGTCCACAGGAAGACTTCAGAACATACCTTAAGGCCCATCATAGCTGGACCTAAACTAGCAATCCACTGCAACAATCTCAACAGTTTGCTGCTAATCCTCCTAGCCTGCAAATGCCCTTTTCTCTATTTTATTATTTTCTTTATTCATGGTAAACTTCCTTCCATTTCCTGTAAGGCCAGATCTATTATTATTTCCCAGTTTATTCATTAGCCATTTGAGAATTCAATTAGTTGAAATTATTTTTTTATTTATGTTGCAATTTTGTAATTAATATCACAAGTAAACAATGTGTTCACAGAACTAATAATGAAAATGTCATTGCTGATATCCAGTAAACTGCTGTGACATCTTTCATGGGGAGCCCATTCTGGTGTTCAACCACCCTCTAGCTTTTCCTAATATCCAGCCTAAGCCTTCCCTGATACAGCTTCATGCTGTTGCCCCAGGTCCTGTCATTGGTCACTACTGAGAAGAGATCACTCCTACCCCACTCTTACCCTCTGCAACTTCCCTAGGAGGTTGTAACTGCAATGATGTCTGCCTTCAGTTTCCTCCAGGCTGAACAGACCAAGTGCCCTCAGCTGCTCCTCATTTTTTTTCCCCTCAAGGCCCTTCACCATCTTCATTGCCCTCCTTTGGATGCTCTCTAACAGCATTATATCCTTTTTATATTGTGGCACGCAAAACTGCACACAATATTCAAGGTGAGGCCACCCCAGTGCAGAGCAGAGTGGGGCAATCCCCTCCCTTGACTAGCTGGTGATGNAGAGCAGAGTGGGATAATCCCCTCCCTTGACCAGCTGGTGATGCTGTGCCTGATGCCCCCCAGACACAGTTGGCCCTCCTGGCTGCCAGGGCACTGCTGACTCTTTCAGCTGGTCATCGACCAGGTCCCCAGGTCCTTTTCACCATGATGCTCTCCAGTCTCTGATTCCTCAATCTGTNAGAAAGCTCGAGAAAAGGGAAGAAGGCAGTCCACGGTTGGTAAAAAACTGAGCCAAACCTGAGACAATCTGTTCATCTGGCATTGCCCCATCCCAAGTGCAGAACCTGGTACTTGTGCCTATTAAACTTTATATGGTTGGTGATTGCCCAGTCCTCTAAGTTCTCAAGGTCTCTCTGCCTTTGAGGGAGTCAACATCTTCTCCCAAGAGTGTCTGAAATGCTGTTTAGAAGAAAAGGACCTGGGGGTTCTGGTCAACAGTCAATTGAACATGAGCCAGCAGTGTGCCCAGGTGGCCAAAGGCATCCTGGTTGGTATTAGCAATAGTGTGGCCACCAGCACTAGGGCAGTGATTGCCCACCTGTACTCAGCACTAGTGAGGCCACACCTCAAATCCTGTGTGGTGTGGTGTCATCTCCATCTCCTTAGGATCTCCTGCTGTGGTCTGTACATAGGCACTTTGCTTCAGAGGCAAGGAAGGTGGCTGCTGGCATAACTGCCTGGTGATCAGGTTGATCAGCTGCAAGTGGCAAGAGGCATGTGAATCTCCTTCAGTTCAGGAACAGATAGAAACTGAAGCCAGGTCTTCAACTTCTTGATGCCAGTATGAAAAAGCAGATGCATTTGCTGGGCAGAATTTAAAATGAGTAAGTTCTGTTCAGCTTCAGTCCTCATCTCTGAGAGGGTCCCAAACACTGAATTAACCTTATGTACAGCCTTAAGGAATTACCAAAGATTGAACAAGAGATCAGTCACCACTGCTTACTCAGAGGCTATTTCTACACTTTCCTGTGTGCAGGTGCCATGGCTTGATCATGTCCATGCAAGCAAAAATGCTTAGCCTTTGAAGCAGTGTGGCTGCATCCAAACCACTTTTTGGAAGGGATCCCACATGCCAGAGATCTCTCCAGCAGTTTAACCACAAAGGCAGTCGTGGTCCAGCATCTGCATCCAGGTCTTGATAGTGTTTTTACCAGCATG
Organism: Sakesphorus luctuosus; assembly: GCA_013396695.1. Classification (NCBI taxonomy): domain Eukaryota; kingdom Metazoa; phylum Chordata; class Aves; order Passeriformes; family Thamnophilidae; genus Sakesphorus; species Sakesphorus luctuosus. The sequence continues at coordinate 273,822 of VWZD01002965.1, forward strand.
GTCATAGCCTGGAGGACTAACTGGACTGCTTCTCTGATGCACAGTAACTGCACCCTGAAACTTTCTGATTTACAACTAAACAGATTTAAAAAAAAAAAACAACAACACCAAAACCAAACCAAACCAAACCAAACCAAACAACAACAAAAAAAAAACACCCCAAAAGCAAACGAAAAAAACCCAACAAAAATGTTTGACTAGCTGACATACAAGCCTGGTTTCACTAACTCTGCAACTGCAGAAAGGAAAAGGGAGTGAGGGATAGGAGCTGGCAAGATATTATCTTTAATAAGCAATATGTCACTTGTCATCACTGAAACCAAGGCTGCACTACTTTGGGGTGCTCCTAGGATTTTCTGTGTGGCTTGGCAGCTTCATGCGACTGGCACCAAATCACTCATGAGTGTTGGCAGAGAGAACTTGAGAAAGGGAAAACTTTTGCGCCCTGAAATTTGATTACTCAGAATAAAATGAGACTAAAAAAAGTGAAAACAGAGGCTTACAATGAACTTGTAGTAGCAAAACAATAAAAATCATGAAAAATTTTGTGTTTAATGCAGTTTAGGCAAAATTTCAAATACATACCTAGCACTGAAAAAATTATTATCCCTTTAGGTGAGTTTCAGCAGGGCTGGGGATCTTCATCTTCCAGCCATCCAGTAAGATGTCCATTACTTCAAAAGCATGATTCCCTGGAGAAAGAGAACATACCAGAGTAGTGATGGACACAAAGCAGGGGGGCTTGGGGTTTCCAGGAATGGACTCACATATTAAGAAGTTGCACAGTCAAACTTCAACAGATCGTTATTTTGATAATGAAAAAGTGCCAAGTCCATACAAAATATCCCAACTTCCATAATTTAGTAACAAATCGAAAGGAGGGCAGATGGTAAAATTACTGATCACACAATTGGCACAATGAAGAATGTTTAATAATAGATGTTGAAATAATACCTAATAATGCATCAAACAGGATGGGCTGTACTATAGCAAAGCATTGTATTTCTAGTCTTCAGGAACCACTATGAACTTCTTGCCAAGGGCACCCAAGGGCAAGCGCTTGTAGTCTGTGGCACACAGACTCTTGAGGGTCCATAGACTGCTTCTAAGAGACAGCATCCTAAGGTCCTAACAGTGAGGTTATCAGTGCCAGGGAAGCGGGCATTTGAATTAAATTCTTTTTGCCAATCCCTGTTGTGTTTGTCCTGAAGTCACTGGGAGTTATTTCCAAAAAGCACAATGAAAACTGGATTGACTTGCTGTGGTAACAACACTTGGACAGTGCTTCCAAAGTGCTGATGCTCTGGAGAGAGGAAAGTTACCCCTATTCCAGATCGTGGATGACGGATTAGAGCCACCTGTAGTCCAACTATCAAAAAAAAAAAAAAAGCTTACCAAACAGGGTATATCATCTAGTGGGTTTCAATTAGCCTGTTTTGCCCTGTCACTTGTATACGTGCACTGCAGTAAAAGAAATAAGCGGGAATTTTTTGGCTCCTTGTCTCACTTCTGCTTACAGTGAAAGAGCAGAACTGGACATAGTAGTCAGTTCTTGCTTTCTCATGAAGATCAATGTGCTTTATCTTCATGCCATATACAAAAGCATGAATCAAACTCATCACTGAAACACTCATATTTTGATGGCCTTCCAGCTAAGAAATTCACCCTCTGTGTTTTGTAAATCTAAAAAATATAAAGTGGAAAAATAGAAGTAATGGGGTTTACATCCCAATACATTTTATGTAACTCAAATGAAAAATCAGCATTATTGACATAATGGTTAATGAAGTGAGTATTTCTCATGCTTTCTTTCTTGTTAGCCATAATCTTTCAGTTGAAATGCCCAATGTAAAGAGTATGTATTTCAACTGCTGAAGAGCAGCAGCTCCTTGCCTTGATACCAGTCCCTCCTTCAGAAGAGGCAGCTCTAAAACACCACAGCAGCAGCGAGAGCTACTCCCTTCCCAGGCTGGTGCAAAGGCAGGCAGAGTCAGACCCCTTCTCTTTAGTCTTACCAAGATTAGCAAGAGTGCCATGCAGTGAGAAAAATATTCTTCTGTAAGGGGTTCCTACAGGCAAGATTTTCAACTTTCTGTTGAAAGACAGAAATGAAATTTTGGTTTCAGGAGATAATAAGAAAGTTCAAACTTAACAGATAACTAATTTTTTATAACTGGTCACATGTTAACAAAGGTGAAAGCAAATATTCACACCTGGAATGAGCAAAAGTGAAGCTTCTCCCGCTTCATGTTTGCAATCTCCAGGGTGCACTACATCAGGAGCACCAGAATAATGGCAAACAGGGGAGAGCAGATGAGAAAGCTGTCATGTTGGAGTAGAGGAGAGCAGTCACTTCGTTTTCAGTTATCTTTTGCTTTTAAACTTTTAAAAGAAAATGCTACAGATCAATAGGTTTCCTCATTAACTATCTTTAGCACTAGGCTGTGAAAACCAAGAGCAGCTTTGACTTGCATACAGAGCTGCTGTAGAGATGACAATTGAGCTGACATCATTTGCAGTGCAGGATCTCTCTGCATTGAATGTTTATATGTCAAGAAATGGAGGCTGCACATGAAACTGGTTCTTGCAAACCCAATTCTTGTGGGGACTGTAAACTTCCTTTCTCTCCTGCCCAAAGCTTTGCAAATTTACCCTAATAGTCATCACTGTTTGGCCTTGATATTTTGGCGATGCCTCCATTTGGTTCAGGTTTTCTGGTGGAAAGAGGGTAAATGAGATCTTTTTGAAGCAGAGCCATTTGTTCCAGTTTCTGCTTTTTAAATATAAAGAAGCTTTATACCATCCTTAAGAATAAACAACTTGCATTTTATGAAACATAAAAAATTGTTTCAAATAAGCCTATATTTCTTCTACATCTGCTGTGCATTTCACAGGATAGAAGCAGCTTTATTTTGTGAGTGACAAAGCTCCAAATTTCTAGATATTAAGACCATTAGTTTCCAATCCCAACGGTTTTAGCAGATGAGAAAATTTTATAACTATACTGAAATCCAACCACAGATACATTTTATTTACACCTGCAAAATGTCTGCACATGTAATACCTGTGCAAGCAGAAGCTCAGTTCTCTTCCCACTAGCTTCCTCAAAGCTCTCTTTTGCAACCAGGAGCTGAGTTTATGGCAGTGAACAGAGCTTTTTGACATCAGGTTGCAGCTAACTAAGAAGCTGTAGGTCTTTACCAGGGAATCTCTCTGTTCCTTTGTTTCTAATTATTTTCTGTTCCATCAATTTAAATTGGAAGCTTCTTGCTTCAAGCGGTATCTCTGACTTATCATGTAGATAAAGTTGTCTAACCAAGCCACACAGCTGAGAAAAGTGAAACCAAACCTTTGCCCCAAGTATGAATAAAAATGTCTATTCGAACATTTCACATTCTGTTTCCTGACAATCTCGCCTTGTCAATTTAAACTTTAATTATTTGGGTCAAGACAGTTCTCTAGCTGCAGTTGACAGAGAGTGGCCATAGCCAGGCTGGGCAGACCATGCAGGTCCTGCATCAGGACGGCTGGGAGCTGCTGCCTTTCCTCCCACCTCTGCATAGGAGGCAGCACAAATCCCCGAGCTCATCACTCATTTGTGCTTTGAATCCAGGGGTTGCAAATGGCATTAGCTCTGTCTTTCAGAGGAATGGGAGACATATGGAAACAGCCTCCAGCTCAAATGAAGAGAGCTCTGTGCACTGCTCTTTCAGAAGGTATCATGAGTGCCTGTGTCAGCTCTCTGCGCCCTGGAGGCCCACCTGTCATCACTGCACATCTCTGCAGCTGCCACCACAGCTGATATGGTTAACTAAATACTCAAAGCTACATGTACCCTGTCTATGCAAGTACATTTAGCAAAATAGCAGCAGAAACTGAACTTCACTTCTAGGTGATTGATTTTTTTCAAGAACATAATTTTGAGTTTATTTAATTAAAAAAATCAAATAATGAAGAGAAATGTTTTTCTTCTGTCACAAGCCAGCTTTGAAAAGTGATGATTCTTCATTTCCTAATTTGATTTATTCAGCTAATCTGCTTGACTTCATGCAGACCTTCTGTTTCCATGTCTGAGTGGTAGGGAGGAGTGGTTCTCAATGTGTGTGAGAAAGCCAGAGGGGCTATGAAGAAAACTAATGTCCAAAACATACTGGTTTGTGAGGAAAAAGTAAAAAGTGCATTTATGACCATGATTGTAACAAAGGTCTTCTGTCTTCTTTGTGTTTGCATTGTGGGAACCCAAAAATGAAATAATTAGCCTTCGATACAAAAGTTAATTATTCAAAGCTGTCTTTTTTGGATTTTATGAATTTGTTGTGTGGATAAGGCTTTATGTCTCCTCTGTGATCAACAGACAGAAATACGTCACGTACAGGTTACAGGCTTAGGGAAAGATGTTCATTACACTCCATTGACTTCAAACAGCCTGAGTGGCCATGGCTTCTTGCTAGGCTTGGGTCTGAACCTGAGTCTGACATATATTTTCATGTGAGCCACAACATCTGCCCACATACAGAGGACCCAGCATGGACATAAGGAGGAAGCTGGGTCTCTACCCCTCTCTTGTGCCCACAGTCAAAGAGCAACAGGAAGGGCACTGGTCTTCAAAGATTTTGTCCAGCTCCAGGAGGTCCTTCCTTTCCTTGTAGCTTTTGTGGTTTTTTTCTTCTCTCTTTCTCTGCTCAGTTTTGTGGCAACATTTTTTCCCTTGTCAGAGGTGAGAGAAAACTGTTGCTCTGGAGGGGATGTGGGTACCAGGCAGTGGGTACCCTGGAGGCCAAACAGCAAGCTGATTTGGGGATCAAAGGGATCTCAGTCTGGAGAGGGGTCTCACTGGCTGAAATGGCAGGTATGCTTTTCCCTCTGCTATTTGCACAACAATACAACACATTTGGGATTCATCGTTATCCTGACCAGAAGCAAAGTGACATTCTGTGGTGCAGAGAAGAGCTGTCCTTCCTGCTCTCCTAACAAAAGCAGAAGGATTATTACTTAACCCAAGAGACGTTTCTTTGTGACAGAGATATAACCCTGAATGAGCGCTGGTGGCACTACCTGCCTGAGGAAGAGCGTCATTTTACTGACTTTCAACTGAGCAGTTGGCAAAAGGGAATTTTAACACTCAGTTGGAGGACTAGGTGTCTTGGGTTGAGCTGGCAAAATGCCAACTGCCCAACACAGTGGCAGGGCTTCCCTCCGTCCACCAAGAAAAGGGAGGAAAGGGAAAAAAACCCCTCAAACTAGGTTTATGCTTAAACTAACTATATATATATTTATACAGGAAAGAGAAGATTAAGAGTAAACTACAATATAACACACACTTATGCAAGTTAGATATAACACCAATTTTCTACCTGCCACCGAAAACAGATTCCATCACTCTAGATTCATAAGCACCCCAAAAGACACCCAGCAAGAAGCAGAAAGTATAACAAGAAAATGTTTCTACTTCCCTGAATTCAAACAAAATGCAAGTAGCGGCAGCAGCATCTGGGCTCAGACAGCCAGACAGCAGCTGTGTGTCTTGCTTCTACTTTGGCCATGATGGAACTGAGTGAACACCTCCCACTCCTGTATTTGTATCTCAGGTTTGCATCATCTGGTATGAAATATTTCTTTGGTTGCTTAAGTCAGGTGATACCTGTCTCTCCTAACCTACATAGATTCTCTGAGCCTGCTAATTTGAGGCCTAGCTAAAATTACTACACCAGGCAAGTAGAAAATTTTGGGGATTTACACAAGGTACAAGGACATTGCCTCCATTCAGTGGCAAACAGGCCTGCTGCAGATCCCACAGCTCAGTGCAGCAGGGACTGCCTTATCTCATAGTGCTCCTGTTTTATATACGGTCTTCTCCCTGAAAGCATCTTTTGTGTTGATTAGTCTTACATTTCAGTTCATACAAAGGGTATCTGGCATTTTCTAACACCTATGCAGTGTGACCTGAAGAGACACAAAAGAACAAGCACCTTTATGGGTACCAGGAGTATTTACACCTTTATAGTACAGACCATAGTAATGGGCAGCTGGAAAGGAGCTGGTTAGTGTGCACAGGGTTGGACTCATCCTCCTCTTTGGGATTTAGACATATAGCAAGAAGCAGCTTTATTCAACTTAAAAACCCACACAGCTGTGCTCCTCATTAGCTGAGAGGTACCTACCAGCTCACAGCCTTGAGAATTCCAACTAGTCTGATTAACATGTGACCTGCTTGAAATACCTTTATATTAAAGCTATTTTCCAGCACATGGGTCATTATTTTATTGGAAGATATATATAGTGTAACATACATTTTTCAGAGTGCCAGTAAGCCCTAAGTCTGAGATTTTGACTTCAGAAGGAGAGGTTGTAAACTGTTGAGAGAAACACAGAGCAGTAGTCTGCAGAAAAATTTGTCCAGAAATAGCTTTATGAGCTTTGGCCAGGTAAGAAACATTTGAAAATGCACCTTTAGAGATACTCTATATGAAGTGAGTCCTTACTGATGCTTTTGATTTGTGACCGTGCATGCCATCTGAAACAAGACACCTGACAGAATCAAAGGATAATAGTTTTAAAAACAGTGGAAATTTGGAATTTTTCCATTGCCTTTAATCGGCTTTGGATTCACTCCAAACAGGCTGCAACATTGTGCTGGTCTCTATAATTTACTGAGTCTTGCCCCTGCCTTGTGGCAAGAAGTTGTTCCAGCATTTTGGATGCACAGCTTTCCTACATGGAATCACAGAATCATGCAGAATCGGTCAAGCTGGAAGGGACTAGAGTGAGTCATTTGGTCCAACCTTCCTGCTCAAGCAGGACCATCCTGGAGCACACAGCACAGGATAAGACAGGAAGACTGCAAAAACCAAGAGTACATGAGCTCGATGCTGCTTAAGTGCTGCTCCTTGGGCAGATTTCATCATGGTGCTACCTCCCTGAAACTGTCATCTCTCCAGAGCCCGCATAAGAGAACAAACTTGCCAACAGTCATGCTCCTGCTCAACCTGGGACACAACTCACGGGTATGCATTTCCAAAACCTCAGATTAATATCCACATTTCATTCTTTCCTGCAGCAGCAGCACCAGCACACAGGGCTCTTGTCCCATCTGTCCCCACTCCCAGGTTATGCAGCAGTTGTGGCAGCCAAGTTGTGCTACAGGAACTGCTCTCATACCCAAAGCACCCTTTCCCTGGGCCCTCTCTGCCCAGCTCTGTTCAATGCCTAGAGCTGGCAGAGGTTTGCTTGGCTGGGTGCCAAACCAAAGCAGGGTGATGAAGTATGGAATAGGGAGAGGGGGACAAGGCCATCTTCCACTCCAGCTCACTGCACAGCCCACATGGACCCTTGGAGGTGGGGCATGGGAGGGCTGTCCCACTCCTTACAGGGACCTTGTTTGATAACCTGGCAAGAGCTGCAGCAAGTGAAGTTACAGCTGGATGGTATTTAGGTTCCTGTTCTCCCTAAGCTTAGCAGGCTGGTGTTCTTGACTTCAATTCTATTATTAGTGTGAATAGGAGTTGCAGGTTGTTTTCTCCACACTGGATTGCTCCAAGTTATGCACATGCACAACTGGTTTGAGCTTAGGCTTCAATGCACAGACACTTGTGTGCCTGTAGTAACACACATCAGAAATGAAAAGATTGAATAATTACTAGATATAGATAAAGGTCATTCTGCAAAAGAAATGTCCTTTCATTCCCAAAATGAAGCTGCTGAAATAATGCTCATGGCGAAGTTTAGCTGAAGAGCTTTCAGCAGTTTTATTAATAACAATTACTTCCAGCCTCTCTGTATCTGAAGCACTGTGACTCCAGGCAGACTCACATCTCCTATCAGCTATGAAGAAACACAACCATCAGCTCTCCTGCTTTGTGTGTGACTGCTAAGAAGAGGTATGGAGGAGACCAGGCATCACATCCCATTCTGAGGCAGCTGGCCTTTTGTGAGAAGTTAATTTTATTCATGCGGAAAAGTGACTTGCTAATTGCAGCCTATAAAACCAGAAGTTAAGGTAAATGTAAGATTATAATCAGAGAAATAAAATATTAGCCTTTCCACTTCATATAAATCCATGTATTCTTTTTAGTAAATAGATATAAGGATCTCTTTAATCAGTGCTTGTTCATTGACTCTAAGTTAACAACTAAAATGTTGGCACTGATCTTCGGTACATTTGTTGAGACAAAATATCATTATTAACAATTAGAGCAGAGTTATTCCAAAATATTTTGCTGCACTCAAGCAATTATCTGGATAATCACTGACAGGAGCTCACAGGCAATGATGCCAAAGCACGGAGCTAAGTTCTTTACTGTTTTCCAGTCTTAGCCTCAAATTAAAAATCACTATGAGCCAGTGGAATTAACCTATGCATCATGCAGCATTATCTCACCCAAGCTTATTCAGAGACTCACCATTTCCACATTCACCAGCTCTGAGTTTGTTCCACCTAATTTATGTACGTACACACTCAGGTGCTCACAAAGCTCCCCATACTTCCCTAACCCCATTTTGTATGAACCTTGTTTTAGTAGGATTCTGCATTTCTGAAAACATGGTACAGCGCAGCTCAGTGCTGGTGATGCTGCCCACCTGAGGAGCACAGCCACTGAGAATGTCTTCATCTGATAACACAGACTGATCACTGCAAACCAGGTCTATGAAAAGATGCTGCAATTGCATCCCTCCTAAAGCAGATTTTGGAATCCAAGAGGTCCTACGTAGCTGAAAAATTGTGAAGCAACGGTAGACAAACATGTAGTGATACTGCAAGTCCTGATAAGTCATCCAAATTACAAACAACTGGAGTGGGCTGGCTCACCAGTTCAGCCAAGAGGAAAGTATTTTGCAGGCCTCTAATTTACAACCCTTTTACACCCTGTTACTGAGTAGTTTATCTGCTGTTGGAAAGAAACTAATTACTCCTCTGGAAGTCTCATTTTGTCTTTGAGGGTTATCTTCACATTGTCATTGCTATATAAAAAGAATCTTAAATAAAAAGAAGCATTTAAAAATGTTTATAAGGGACTTTCATACCAATATAGATTTATGTGTGTATGTGCATGCACAACATACAAACATGCAAGTCTGGGTAAATTGTATAAATATAGCAAAAAAAAAGAAAGCAGGCCCCAAAGTGCACTCTTGCCAACACTTTCCTTTTATTAGGAAAAAAAGGGAGAAGTGAAATTTTTGAAGTATTTCTCTAAGAACATTCCTGACATAAAGGCAAAATAATTATTTTGAAGAGAACCTGGAAGGTGGAATAGTCAGGGGCGAGGATGTAATTTTAAATGCCAGAATTTGTTTTCAGAAGGGCGTTAGAGAAGGCTAAGATTAGGATAGAACAAGTGAGACCACTGCAGCTCTTGATGAGTGTCTAAGACCTTCAAGACATCGTGTCACTAGCCACAAGGTGAGCGGAGAGACGATCTAGGGAAGAACTTGATGTAAAACACAATTTTTTGGAAGATAGCCAATACTTCTTTTCCTTGGTTGTTTCCTCAGGCAGTTTTCAGTAGAGATTAGAGAACAGCAATTCTGCAGCTGAGAAGTTTTGGAAGCTCTGCCAGAGCAGGGGAATTTCTTTAAAAAAATAATTGAGCATCTCTAGCTCAGTTATCCACTTTACTCAGTTCACACAAACTTTTTTGCCCTCAGTGGCACAAAAAACAACTGTCAGAGGATCCAAATTCTGCTCCCCTAAATCTAAGCTCCTACAAAGCTCATTAGTTTCCAGCACTGACTCATTCTTTCTGATGTGCATTCCAGAAGAAACTGTTAAACTATAAGGCCTAGCAGTAAAATTAATCGTGCATCTACTGGATAATAGAGGCATTAATGTCAGATGAATGTCAATAATTAGAGCCTAAAAGGATTCTTTGGCATGATTTCAATAGTGACTGAAATCCTGTGACTAAACACTGGAGATAGACTGTGAAGAGTTTTTACTTCTCTAGGCTGCTTGATTTCCATTGCATCATTTCATATAGATATATTTTTAACATTAAATGAAAAACTCTTTTGATTATATTGATGCCTTAAAAAGTGCTATTGATCACCTTTTGCTCCGTTGTTCATTATTCCAGAATAATGAAGATTATTTTTAGAGTTACAGAAGAAGCCAGTGTTCTGGCATTTGAGGACTACTTGTTATTATTGCTGCATTCCATTGTTGTTAAATTGTCTACAAAAACTAGAGAAGTCAGAATGTTCCATGCCCATACATTAAGGAAGGGATTTCTCAATTAAAGCTGAAGTGTCTTACTGGTCCAGAGCTGCAGAACTTGTTAGCCTGAACCATTTGTGTTCTGTTAAACTTTTAACTTGGACAATATCTTACAGGAATGGGCACAACACTGATTATGTATTTTATGAAAAAGAATTTAATTTAAATATAAATATAGGAGAAAAACAAAAAACCTTTTCTGCCTTTGATGGAGTCTGAAGCTATACACACATATGTTGTTTTTTTCCAAGCCTTTTTTTGAAGAAATAGATTACATATATTAAGATCTGTATTTTGGTTTAGGTGCTGGTCATAATGTTATGGGTATTGAATCAACTGGAGAGTTTTAGAATTACTTGACTTTTTAGTTATCTTTAAGCTATAGCCTTAATTTCCTGTTAGATAAATGGAAATTAATGCATCCCCTAAGGCAGACTTCTAAAATGGGTCAAACAAAGCACTCCTTAAAATTGCTTGTTGCCCTTCATTGACAAGGGAACATCAGGTACAAGAATGAGTTTGAAACAAGAACTTCCATTTAGGTATTTTTGGGTGCACTTGAGTCCTAACCTCCCATTACAGTCACTGGAGCCTGAAGAGCAATTCAGCTCACCATAAAGTAGGTACCTAGTGGCTGGTCAGCTGAATCATTCACTGATTGCTTTTACTGGATCTTCATTAATGGTAATGGGAGCTTTGACACTTTGTATATAGTTGGTTGTATTTAGGGAACTTCAACTAGACTTGATGTCCCATCAGAAGTGATGGGGGTCTACCTGATAAACCCCTACTTACTAACCCAGAGCACAAGTCCTACCCATTGGCTCCAAAAACCTTTTGCGCACTTTAAAAGTATCATTGGAATAACTATGAGCTAAAAAAGACTTGCAGAACCAGGAACTCCACTGAACCTGAACTTCCAATGGAATTATACATGGGAAAGACATACTCTTCCTGAATATTGCAGTTACACCTAATTCTGCTTAAATGAAGAAAAAGCAAGAACAAATCATGGTTCAGCATCAAATGATGACCAAGACAATTGCTAGAGGAGGATGGCTGCTGACACCATTGATGGCTGGGTTTCATAGAGCCAGTTGGGTACTGGCCTAATGACAGTGCTGTCAGGGAGCCAGGCTCTTGACATGGAGTTAAAATATCATCAAATAACTGGTAATAAGATGTTGCCATGTGTAGTGATAAGCCACCCTTGAATATCATTCTTATCACAGAGTAAGTACTTGTGCAGCTTTTTAGTATTGGGCACTCTCACCTAGCATCTGTGATAGGATGCTGAGAGAATTGCCTTAAATGCTGCCTTATTCCTACTATAAGGCATGTAAAATCCTGTTTTTCAGGAATTATGCAAACCTTTCTACGAAGTGAAAAGTTGTTGTCAGATAACTCCCTTAGACAGTGGCTCAGAGGATAGTTCACTCTTCCAAAGATGGCAGTGATAATGATACAATATATTTTTCTCGTACATCCCAGTAATCTTGCTTTATAGTGTGTTAATGTAGGACTGACAAGTCAGTATTTTCATTTTCAGTCATTCCATGCAATATTCACTGAGGGAGCATGTACACATGCTTCAAGACCCTGCTTCAGGAGTTGGGTCCTTTTGGACTCTTAATTAGACCTTTACACTCCAAAGATATTCATTTCATATACTTGCAGAGGTGCTGAACACCCACATAGCTTAGGCGAGTGCAGAGGGAAGTGACAGCCTGCTAAAGTTATTTAGATTTTAGAGTTGACAGAAAGACAGTGATGTCCTCATAATCAGAGTTGAGGAAATTGTGGATGCCCCATCCCTGGAATTGTTCCAGGCCAGGTTGGATGGGGTTTTGAGCAACCTGTTCTAGTGCTCTCTAGCGTACTTACCCATGGTAGGGCACTTGGAATTGGATGATCTTTAAGGTCCCTTCCAGTGGATGATTCTATGAATTATCTCAAGTCTATGATTCTATGATTTATCTCAAGGGAAATATCTTTCCAAATTCACTTTTAAATACAGAATAGTTTTCATGTTTTTTTATTATGTTGGCATGATTAGCCAAATTGCTTTGTGGAGCCAACTGCTTTAGAGCACCACATTATGAACTAATTTCATTACTAGCTGGCAAGAAGCACTAACTGGAATTCTCCTTGCACCAGGGCTTACAGAAGGGGCTGGAGACCAGCACTGTAATTTCAGTAAACACAATCACATTTTACAGCTCTGTACTAAACAGGCAGCCCACAAGGAGCAACCAACAGGAATGCAAATTTTCCATGAGTTGAGGACTTTATTCCTGTTCCTAAAGGAAAGTATAATCACATTTACCCCAACAGACAGATAGCTCAAAGTCTATTTACCTTGCCAATCCATCAGAACTTTATATAGAGCACATGGGAATTTTGAGGGTGTACTTGTATAAATGAGGTAGGATAGAGTTTAAATCAAGAAAAACAAGTTTTAAAGATCTGGAGTAACCTGTGTCCAAAAGTCTATCTGTGGGGTTTTTTTCATAGAAAAATTTTTAAAAGGTAATTTGAAAGGTGAAATTTCTAGAGAAAAATAGGAATTTGTTCTTTTTTTTCTAGCAATACTGTATAAGCTGTCTTCTGCAAGGCATGGATGATGACCAAGCTTGCTTCAGTTCACATGAAATTACTGCCTGCTGGAAATTATGAAAATGAGTAAAAAAAAATCCTCCTGCCACCAGTTTGCTCAACAAAGATTCGCCATCAGATATGCAGGCCCCAGTTTGCTGTTCTAGTGGCTGTGGCTGGGGTGGAGTTAACTTTGTTCATTACAGCTCACATGATGCTGTCCCTTGGATTTGTGACCAAAACACACGTGACTTGACATGCTATTATTTTGTCTATTGATGAACAGTTCTTGCACAGTGTCAAGGCCTTCTCTATTTCTTACTCTATCCCACCCCATTGCAAAGGTCAGGAATAGGCAAAAAGTTGAGAGGAAACACAACCAGAAGTGCTAACCCAAACTTGCCAAGGAGATGCTCCAAGTCATATGACACTGTGCTCAGCAATAAAACTATGTGGGGTTTTCTCTTGCAGGGAAGCCATTTCTTGGTGCATCACTCTGTTTGGAGGAGGTGATGAATAATTGCATTTGCATCATTTATTTTCCCTCTCTCCTTCCTTTATTAAAATTTAATAATCTTGACCCACAAGTTTTCTCACTGTTCTTCCTGTTCTCTCCCCATCCCACTTGGAAAGGAGAGTGAGTGAGCAGCTGTGTGGGTGCTTAGCTGCTGTCTGGGGTCAGCCCACTATTCCACATTTCTCTCAAGACATCTCAATACATCAAGAGGCTCAAATAGTCCCACTAGCATAAGTGGGACTTGACTATAGTTTAATCCTTCATTATTCATTATCTTTTACTACCTGGAACCCGCATCTCCCACTTTTCAACATGCTGCTCCTTACTAGCTCTCCTCAGATTTTCTGGAGTCCTTTCCATCAGGGCTACAAGATCAGAGGTAAGAGTGCAACAGAGTATCTGGGAGGGTTAAGTCCAACTCACAGTGGAGCTAAAGATGCAGAGTTTGGTTAAACAGGCTTCCAAAAAACTTACTCAAACTAAGACTTGTTTAGGTATTCAAATGGAGAATAAAGTTTTGTTAGGTCATTACAAAAAGTTAAATATTTTCAAAAGGTTTTCTGATTGCTATAGGACACTTTGATGACAAATTTTATTTGACAAGTCATGCAAAGACATCATCTTATTCCCACTTAAAGCACTTAGTTGCTAACAGGCATTCAAGCCATTCTCACTAGACATCTGAGATTAACAAAATAAATACATTCCCACACTGCAGTTTTTTAGAAGGTACATCTGTGTATTGGTAACTCTCAGTTAGCAGAAGCATGGCTTTACTTATAACCAGAGCAGCCTAACAGTCTGTCTGGGATTCTGCAGGACAAATTAATAGCTTCACAGGAGTGTTGGTCTGCCACACGAGACATACAACAGATCGAAACTTGGCTGCATTCAGGCTACTGATCTTGTCTGAAAATTGCAAAACAGTCCAAAATCAACTGCTAAAGGAGAACAAGTTCCTATCTGAAAGGTTTGTCACAAATACTAAAAAAAAAAATCAAATTTAAGTAATGATGATAGCAAATTGTAGATTTGGTTTCACATACTTCTTAATTTCCAATAATCTTAAAGGGAAGGGACATTACTTTGTTCTTCGCCCAACAAAGTAAGATTTTTCAGCACCAGACATGTAGCAGCACCATTACAGAGAGCCTAGTAAATGTTTTCCATGTTATATTCTGTACATGTATTATTTTCTGGTCTAAAAACCTTTGGTATGACTGTTTCATGGGAATTCCATAGATGCAGAAAAGACTACCAAGTACTGTCATTAAGAATTAAACTTTAGTCTTGTAAATACCCAGGAATTATCTGTATAGTCTCCAAAACTCAACCCTACTTCCCTGTCTCACATTGTTTAAAGTTGTCAGAGAAATACAAGAGAAATAGAGCAGACCAATAAGGATATAAATGGTCTCCACTGCATGTTCTGACCAAATCTCAAACACTTTTTTTCTCCTTTGTTTCAACCCGATTTCACTGATAGGCTCAATTCTGACAGGTATTAAGCACCTACCACTCCTGATTGTCCTCACAAGTCAACAAGTCTTATTTCTTAGTCCATTTTATTTAACATCCACAGGACTTAAGGGGCTTGGGAAATTCAGTCTCATAAAAAAATAACCAGACCTGCTCAATTGCTCAGTGTGAGAAACAAAAAGGAACTTCCCACACACAGCACTGCTGTAAGAGCAACATGTTGGAGCAACTCAGCCTCTGCTGCTAAACTGCTTCAATTCTCACACAAGACATGGCTTTTGCTCTCCTCCTTCGATGGGGTTCAAGATGGTCTATTCTGCCCAAAGAGGCTGAATGCACAGAGCTGGGGTGACTGGTTGATTGAGGCACCAAGTAGCTGGGCTGTCAGAAAGGGGGGTGCTCTGGGACAATTGCCTCCGTTATTGCTATCCAGGATATTAATGACAAGGGATGCTTGGATGGATCTCTCACATCATACAAACTTTTTAGTTTAGTTGAACTTATTGATGGAGTTAGAAAAAATAAAGTAAGTGGAATGATGATTCACAAACTAACTACAAGGTCCCTGAGGTCTTTTAGAAAGGTGGAGTAAAGGCAAGAAAGTTGTTGGTGTAAGTCCACATCTTGCCATTCTCTGCAATCAAAGCAACTACTACAACAACTGACCTTGTCTAACTGCAAGACTAAGGTCATTCACACTTAAGACTGGGAAATCTGGGATACTTTATCTACCAGAATTTCCTCTGTGGGACAAGGGAATAGGCAGACAAGGAAGGACATGGGAGTGAACTGCTGAAGCACCCGTAGTGGCTGTACTCATCTTCTACCAACCTCAGGAGATTTTGCACAGCACTACACTGACAGGCACCTCATAAACTTATCTTATTTCACTGCTGCTAGTTTCAGGTCAAGAGAACATTACTTTGCTCTGTTATTAGTGACTAATTCTTATTATTACAAGCACTGATCTTCCCACAGGTCTCAACATTGTCTTCATTGGTTTATGCCTGTGAATGGATAACAGATGTGATCCTATTACCTTCTTCACATTTTTAAAATTTGAATGGTCGTAGTCTACTAAGCAACATGTTTAAGACCTTTCCTGAATTAATATAATTAAATGTTAGGGTTTATATTATATAAATCTTCTATTGTGACCCTAAAACATTACATTTATACCACCATCTTCAATCAGCTTATTATTTATTCCTCACAGAGGAAGAGAGACATCTTCCTCTTCTTTGTTTCACAGACATCCTTGAAGCTTGCCAGTTTTGTAGCTCAATTCTTTATGAGCCTCTATTTTGATGTTACTAGCTGTCAAAATATGAAGTGTCTCACTGAAGAGGTACACAATTATAACTATTGAAGATATCAAACTCATTCAACTGTTTTCCACTAATGAATGATGTCACCTGCTCTGTTAAAGCCTTGCTGGATTTCAGTTATTTGACAGAACACACAATGTGCTCAGTTCAGGTCTCACTATATCAGAAACTTAGTGGACTTACAGAGGGAGGAGTGCTGTAGCGTCACCTGTGAACGATCAGAAACTGCTGAATGAACTCTTAGAGGGACCACTGCTATGAAATTAGATCCTTTGTTTCATTCCTAATCTTTCAAGATTAGAGATCTTTACATAAGAGTATAAAGACCAGCAGATCTATTGAAATATTTGGCTTCTTCTGCAAGGTGAATTGAGCATGATGAATGAATCTGCTCATATCTGTGTTACTAAAATTAAAACAATAAGCTAGATTCCAGCATCCAAATATGCACCCTGATCTTGGATCAAAAACTGTTGTTACCGTTTTAGTACAGCACTGCCCACCGGGGGCAGCAGTACATCCTGCCAGTTCTACAGCATCATTGCCAGCCCTGGCTCTGGTGGGGCAGTGATGGGGACACCTGTGCCAGAGGCTTTGAGCACATCTCCATACAGCTCCTCACAGCTACAGGAGTGGATTCTACAGGACTGTATTTACTTCAGAGAGTGACGACGGATTATGTGCCTGGTAATTAAGCATTTTAATAAACAAAGTCAAAATCTGTACTCACATTAAAAAAAAATGAAACAAGACATCCAAAAAACATACTCCAGAAAAAAAAATCCTCCCACCAATTCAGAATCTCCAGCAGAGCACTTACATAGGCCTTAACAATTAAGAGACTTAGTTAAAAACCAAAAAGGCTTTCTTTAACATACTTTTTTCCCTATAGTGTGTATTGTTTACAGATTACATTTCAGGCAGAAATAAACCCATTTTACAGAGAATATAAGAAGAACAACTACAGTTTGTATACTCAAGAGCACTTAAGGTGAACACAAGGATGTAGTGAAGACATACATATTTAAACACAGTAGGATACAAACTGAATGTGAATCAGTCTATAGCACTTTTGTGGAAGACAAAGACATGTAAGGGCACACTAGGAAATATAAAGAGGTATCCTGTCTTTCAACATGTAGAAAAAATCAGCACTTCATTGAGGAGTTATGGGGACTGACAAGTCATATACTGCTTTGAGCTCTGTGCTTCAAGGAGTACGCAGCTGCAAAGAGTCTATAGCTGGACTGATAAAGTTGAAGAAGGCAGAATATCACCATTGTAGTGTTTACTGCAGGTGTGAACCCACTGGCTTCTCCACAGCAGTTTAGTATCAATAGCTTAAGGGCTGGGCTGGTCTCCAGGTCTTGGATTATCTTTAGATAACTCCCTGTAAGAGAAGCAAAGAAGGTCTCAGTCATTGTGCTGAACTTCCTGTGGAGCCTCAGGCAGGCAGGGACTGACATGAGCAAGAGAAGTGTGGATCACCCCACAGCAAGGAGAGCAAAATTGCCCTCAGTCACCTTTGCCATCAAAGGAAATCCACCTGTGGCCCAACGGAAGAGATATCAGCACTCACATATGGGAATATGTTCTTCCCCATGATTGGTACAGAAAACTTGGTTAATTGGGCTTTAGCTACAGCAAGAGAGCCATCAATAGCTGAAAGCTTTCTGGAGAAAGGAATTAGTGCAGGATGGGAGCAGGTTGCACACAGGGCCTGTGCAGTCTCTGCTACTGGAGGTTAAGAAGAAACTGGACAAGGACAACGATCCTGGCACATAGTTTTACTCTGCCTTTGGGCAAGAGGATAAATCAGCTTCTCCAGTGTTTGACAGCCATAACATTTTGATTCCCAGACCTCCAGTACAGAGACTCTGGCCACCATGATTACTTTGTAAAGAGGATATTCCCTTCTCCCCCTTCACTCAGTCATATATAAGGTTTTTTAAAAGTGAGAAGACACTTTAGTAGATAAATGACTCTTTAAGTGTAATTATATAATTGGTTCAGGGGCAATGAAGAACAAGTAGAGCTACTCAGAACTGCAGTTCTCATATAGAAGCACTTAAACATTTGCTAAGTAACTGTCTGTAAGTGGGCCCAAAACTGTTACTAATTACATTTCTCTTGCACTTTATTTCCTGCACTTGTCTCACTCACATATAGAGTCACTGAAACACCATTTGAGAAATCTGGTTGAAAATAATTGGAAGTTGGCACTGTTTTACAAAAGGCCACAAAGAATTAGAGGCAGACCTCAGCTTAGCCAGGGTGTCTTCCAACAGTCATGCAGACTGTCTCGTACTGTTCTTCTCCTTCTATCATCATCTCTTCCCTTGTCCTGCCACATGGTAGGGGCAAGTAATTAATGTCTGTGAAGTGCTTTAAAGCCTGGGCTGAAAGAAGCTACAGAGGAATGATGATCATTAGGAACAGCTTCAGAAACATACTCACTAATTCTGTTTCCAGTCTGAATTTTCCATGAGTAATTTGTAACACTCATAACCACCAGAAGCAGATAATTTCTTGTATCCAGAAGCTGTTCGTATTAGCTCTTATTGTTCATCTATTCTCTGAAGAAAGTCTTTCTCAAAGGTGGGAAAAGTATAGAAAAGAGTTTGGAAGAGTTTGGAACTCCATCCACTCTATTGCATGGAAGTTCTATGATGAGCCAATACTCGCATCATTCTCTTCAGGAGAATTTGGGTCTGACACTACCACTCGCTCCATGCAGAAGTGGCACTTGAAATGCATCAGTTATGCATGAAAGGGTTTGCACACTTTATTTCAGGAATGCTACCTTTGAATAACAGGCCTATTTAGTTTAATCACCAAAGCCTCTTGATCCTTATCAACTCAACTTCAGAGCCAAAGAACATGAGCAACACCCATTTTTAACTAACAGCTCTTCAGTACAGGAAAGATAATACCATACAGCTGCAGCTACTGCAGAAACTGCACATTTTGTCCTAACTAGATAGGGCTTCTAGCAGAATATTTTTGAATAACAATAATAACAAAATAACAATTTCAAAAAACAGAACACCTCTAGCACCACCACTACAAACCCATCCCAAGCTGCTGACCTTCCAGGTTTGCTGCAAACAGAGAAGAGGATACCCTCTCGACTGAAGAGTGATAAAGAAACACAGCTGCCCAGCTGAATCCCATTTTAAACACTGCGGGGTGTCAGCTCATCCAGATTACCAGGTGTTACTATGCCTGCATTTAAGGAGACACTATTTTCAGAAGTGTCCAAACCACTTAAAGGCATATGCCTCATCAAAGCAAGACAGCTACTGTTGAAAGTGCGATTTCTCTGCTCTCAGCTGTTGTCATCAGCATTCATGTTGCTGTGAATTGCTCGAGGAGGCACCCTAGAGAGTAGTTTTCAGTGCCACAGATCAAAGACTGTTAACTTTGCACTGCTCAATAACCTTTTATAGCTTTGCTATATCACCATTAATCATCTTCCTTCTTTCTTCTTCAAAACCACCTATCCAACTTTCATGTTGATGGAGGGTAATTCCCCTTTAAGAGCACATTATTGCTAGGAACCTGTCCACTGTGCATAAATTGCTATCACTCCACAATATAACCGTGTTCTACTACGGAGTTCTTAGGAGAAGAGCATCTCTGTGCTTTTTGAACACCTTTTTCTTGGCTGCTCTGCACATCCTCTTTCAGAATACGTGTGCCTCACTAACTAGCCCTGCATCAAGCTGATTCTCAGGTACACCTTTGGCTCTGTTATGGTTTAGCCAGGTGGGCCTAAATTTAGGCTTTTAAGATCATATTAGGCCTAGAATTGTCAGCTGCCTTGAGCTGGGCTGGGCTAGCTAACAGCTGATTTCTTCTAGCCAATAATATTGTATTCCATACCATTCTACATCATCTCAAAAGGAGTAAAAATCCAGTGTGTGGGACTGGTTTTGTCAGTTCTGCTATGGCTGAGGTACAAGCCGGACGTGCTACATCTTTTCTGCTATCTGAGGCCTTGCTCCTGCTTCGGCTGCTGCTCCTTGCATTTTGTTTGAGTTCAGGGAAGTAGAAACATTTTGTTGTTACTCTTTCTGTTTCTTGCTAAGTGTCTTTTAGAGTGCTTATGAATCTAGAGTAATACACTTTGTATTAATTGGGGAGTGGGAGGTTATTCCTTATTATATATAACTTGTGTAAGTGTGTGTGTTCTCTTGTAGTTTTCTCTTAATTTTCTCTTTTCTGTCTAAATACATGTAGTTAGTTTCAGCATAAACCTAGTTTAGAGTTTTTTTCCCCTCTCCCTGTTCTTCCCTTTTCACTCTGTCTCAGACAGTCGGCATTTTGCCAGCTCAACCCAAGACAGGCTCTCATTTAATTTTCCTCAAACAGAGCTGTCTCTCTTTAATGGTTCCTTAGAAAGCATTTTGTCTTTTCTATGATGCCTAGCTGGACAGCCAGGAGTGGAAACCACCAAACTGTGTTTTGATAAACTATGGGAAAGGTGAACACTTATTCCTGCCTTCCCCTTAGCACTAGGAATAAGCTGGATGACAACTTCATGGGCTCATAGTCCAAGTCTTCTCATCCTCTTAATTTGCCTGGGTTTTGGAAAATATTTTTTGTTTTGTTTTGGAGACTATGAATGGGAAAATTATGGGAGTTAGTGAGCTGGTGTAGATGAATCGATGGCAACAACCAGTCTCACAAATGAGTAGCATCAACAGCCAAGACCAGTGCAGAGGGCAGCACGTGGTTTAGATAAAGAGCACACGTCAGCAGTTAGTCCTCAGCCCCAGTTGTAGTCCTTCATCATCATCATGGCTTGGCTCTAAGAACAAAGATTTGGGAAGGGCTCTACCCACATGGGTGTGTCCTTCGAGCCTGAGCAGTGGATGTTTTAGGTGAGGCACAGCGTGTTTGAAACTAACCTCACCCTTTAACTCCTAAGGTTCATCTGCTACGGTCGAGCAAGCTTGGACGGTGACAATGAAGTCCTCAGGGCTAGAATTTACAGCCCCTGGTATTCCCAGGAGGTCCCCCATCCAAGTACTAAGCAGGCCTGATCCTGCTCAGCTTCCAAGATCTGACGGGATCGGGTGTAAGAGTGGCATTTAACTGCCTTGTAGTCTCAGATATTATCCCTGTGCAAATTCCATCATGCGAAATTCTAAGAGTTCCATAGGCCTTGGACTTGGGTTTTCTTCTGTAGAAATTTCACTGACAAAAGTGATAAAGCACTTTTTTTCCTTGTTTGTATCTCATAAATCTGAAAGTAGACAGGAGAACAGCAGTTGCCTGTTCCAATGCTGTGACATCTCTCCAAGCCAGGCTTCAAAGACAGCTCTGATCTAAGGCAGAGATTGCAAGAGGCGCTGTTATACTATTTCTTTCAAAAGAAACATCTCAAAAAGTTTCCATTGCAGCATTGTACTATTATTACAAGAGGTATGGTGAGAGGAAAATGAATTGTATACTCCATGGTGTCGTCAGCTCTCTCAGAAATCAGCTAGCATAACAGAGAGGGTATGAATTAGGAGTAAGGTTTTGTTCAAAGTACCAAAATTCTGTTGCCTCTTTTTAAGTGAAAGGGATTAGAGACAGTGGAACTGATACTCTGATTTTTCAAAAGCAAACACCCTTCACAAATTATGTGTGAGAAACTGCTCTCTAGGCATATAAGTATCCTCACAGCTCTAAAAAGCAGCGATACCTGGATTTTATCTCAGCCATTTATCTCATAAATGGTTTAAATGTCGTAATAACAATAGTCATTAAACCTGAAAAGCGCCCATAAACCAGCTCCCAGCCTGGGGCTAGACTATCCTTCTAGTTCTTCTTGGATTTATATGCAATTGTACTGTTATAAACACCCTCATTGGTAAATCAGCCAAGGAGAATATTTGCACAGTTTGTTTGCTTTCACAGCAATTTATTTAAGGTTAGTAGAAACAAATAAAATAAAACACACTATTGTTGCTTATTTTGAAGCACTAACATGTAACCATTGCATATTGCTGTTTTCTTGAGGCTTCCTGAAGAAACACTGACAATTTGTAGTGGTGTGTATTCCATACTGCATAAGCCAGAAACCCACAGCAGCAGTGGATTGTGCTCTGCTAACACATCTTGAAATGCAAAACAAACAAATAAACAAAACCCCCCAAAACAAACAAACCAACAACCACCCCACACACTGGAAGTCTTCAGCTTTTTTAATCCTTCAGGTATTTGCATCTCCCACTGCTGAAAACCCTGAAGGATGTTTATCTCCAGGAAACATGGTGGGCCATAGCAAGGGTCTGGTACATGGTGTGAGGTAGGATTGCAGGTAGGGATTCAACAATGTCAGCATCATGGGAGAAAGGCAGCATATTTGCAGTCATACAAATATACAGCTGCATCCTTGGCATAAGCAATAGGACAAGAGGAAATAGCCACAAGTTGTGTTAGAGGAGGTTTAAATCAGATATTAGCAAATATTTTTTCACTGAAAGGGTTGTCAAGCACTGGAACAGGCTGCTCAGAGAAATGATGGAGTCACTATACCTGGAGGTATTTAAAAGGTGTGCAGATGTGGCACGCAGGGACATAGTTTAGTAGTGGACTTGGCAGTGTTGGGTTAATAGTTGGACTTGATCTGAAAGGTTTGTTCCAATCTAAACTAGTTTATGATTCTATGATTCCTTGTTTCAGTACTGCAAGCCACTGACTTGCAAACAGCAAAGTACTTCAGATGCTACAAGATTTTTCTTACAACAGACAAAGAGATGCCTTATTGCTGTTGACACCCTGTATCCATTCCTGGCCCATAGCCCCCAAAGGAGCTTTCTACACAGTGGAAGGTGATGGGACCTTGGAGGCTCCCAGAGTAGATCCCACCAGCTCAGCACCCAACTGTGCCCCTTCGCTTTGGGACTCCCAGACAAAGTGTTTCAACCCCACACTCCCTGCTGGTGAATGTCACAGGCATGATTAGGCTGTGCGGTGTTTCACATGCTGCAGATGATCCATCATACATCACAGGTGCTTTTATTCAAACCCCAGCACTGAAGAAGCTGGAGATAGCACCTCGTTTTCAGCAAGGAGCAGAAGCAGGGATGAGGAGCACTTGGGATTCAGCTTTCTCCTCAAACAGGGAGTGTCACATGCTGATCTCCTCTCAGCATAGTGCATAGGCTGAAGGAGGGGTACCAGCTTTGAGCCTCTCCCATCCTGGGTGCCAATATCACAGAGCCAGTTGCTCAGACAGAGCTTGGTTTACTCACTCTAAGCCTTGCATGCTAGGAGGCACTGTCCCATGGGCATACATAAATGCAGTCATCATATACAGAAGCCATTTGAGAGGGCAAGGACCAAGATCTGGGATACACTAAGTCCCAAGAGAGAAATTACACCAGCCTCTTATTGCTTTAACATAAACATGAATCTTGCTTCACCTCCGCAGCAGTTTCAGAGGGGCTGGAGGGAATCAGCTCAGCTGCACACCTGCCCAGGCCAGGGCCAGTGTTAGCTTCTACACTTTGTGAAAGAGTAAAATAAGTGACGAAGACTCAAGGTTACAGCATCCAGCCAGAAATTAACACTAAAATATTTTCAGATGGGCTTTTTCAAGACATAGCTACTTAGAGCATTTGTCAGAGACATTCCCACAGCGAGGACGAAATTCTCACCAACCTGAATGGTAGTGGAGAAAAGAGATGCCCTTCACGTGCCTGAGCTGTTCCTGGCCCCTGAGCAGACAGTGGCTGGAAGCAGGAGGCAGCCTGGAGCACATGCCTCTCTTTCCACCCCTGCCTTCCAGGGGAAGGATGTTCCCTGCAGGCACCCCAGCACAGCTCTCCAACATCAGCAACACTCCACGGGTACAAAGCATCATGTTGCTGGTGGGTAAAAGGATGGCCACTAAAATTAAGACCCTGCCATTTCAGTTTCATCTGTAGGTGTTCTGCACCACTAAGAAGGAAACATGGAGTAACCCAAGATGGTCTGTTGGAGTAAAACAACCAGTCTGTTTGCTGTCCACTCTGAAGAATCTTCTGTAAGGAATTTTTGATCCACCAGTGGAGAAAGTTAGAAGCCACAGGAGGAAACCTGGTATTTTTCTCCTCCTGGAGAATTATTTTAAGTAATTAATTTAGATTGTAAAAATACCTTAGTCTCAAGATATATGAGCAGAGAGCAGTAGAAGAAAAGAGTGAGAGAACAGAGAATAACCATCTTCTCCATGAGCCTTCCCTGTTGAGGATCAGAGGCCTTTCTTGGCGCTGCTTGCTGGAACCCATCCAGCTCAGTACTCCAAAGCAGTTGACAGCATTTTATAATCTGTTATAGCTCAGGGCTGGTTTGCTGGATATAAAACTTGTTAAAGCACTGTTCCACACTCTTAAGCTCTGTAAAAACATTGGTGTAGGAGCTCTCAAATACATAATAAAATAACAAAGTGATAGAAAAGTGAATATAAATAAAATACAAGGTGGAGATAACTCTTCTTGCAGTAACAAATATTCACCTCATCTAAATGTCATCTCTGGGAATATGCATTTTTCAGGACAGATTGACCAGTGGTTTTACCTACATTATTCTGCTATTCAGAGCTTGTGCCCTCCAATCCCATGCGTATCTGGTAACAAATACCTAAAAAATAAGTTTTGCTGTGAGATGGTTATTTAGTTAAATCCATAGGAATTGCACATATCTGCATGTCTGTGTTGCTCAGATTTTCTTCCAGAGGTCCAAAATACAATTGGTCTACTTTTATGTGGTAGCATTTGATTTTTTTATTTTATGAAAGGGAGCAAAGCAGTGAGAGGAAGATGCAAGTTGCTTTTCTGCTCTAGAAGAATTCAGAGGGAAGCATAAGCCTCTTGGTAGCAAAGGCATAGAAACATTCAGGAAACTATTCATGTACTTGAAAATTATCTGTTTTGTGAGCCGTTTTGGATATAAAACTAAACATACATGTAATGTACCCAGGTGCTGTCATATATATGGATAACCAAGCAAGGAAGTTTCTGTAAGAGTAAAATGTAGGGTTCAAAACCTTTTGTTTATTAAATTACCTGAATATTCAAGAAACTATTACACACAGTATTTTAAATGCACATGAAGTATTTAGTTACAAGAGGGTTATGTTTCATTATATTTCAAAGTTTCTGTCATACTCACCACTGTGTTGCCTAAAGGTTTTCCCATGGGGCACTAATAAACATATGGGGTTTACCTTTTGGGGATTTCCTTGGGGAGAAAAGCAGAGGAGGTGGAGTGACTTATTTTGAAAGAGTGTGTTGTGGAGTTGTTTATATATAATTTTTGTTGTATCTGAGGCAGAAAAGGCCTCAAAAAAGATGAAAAATGGGAATTTTCCATTGGAGTTGAAGGCAACAATATCTGTGATGTACCTCTGGCCCTTAGTAGATTTCTTCAAGGGTCTCAGACCAATTTTTTTTGTGGATTCTGCTCAGACAAGCTTTCTCCTTATCATAAAAGTGTTGTAGCAGAAGAGGAAGACTGGCAACAGCCATCTGCATGCCTGCAGAAGCCTGTAAGCAGCTTTCTGCATATCCTTAGCCTCAAGCCATAAAGCACTTTGGCAGTAAGGGCTGAAAACCTAAGCTTGCCTCAGCCTTCTGTAAGAAGTTAATTCAGATGAGAGAGGAAAGGTTTGGTGGTGTTCTGGTAGTTGCACAGCTCAGGAAATATGTGCTGCACTACTTAGAAGTGCCAAACTGCTGCACACTTCTTGCTTCGTTCTGGTTTTGCTGCCATCCCGCTTAGATCTATCATCCCAGCCATGAAGCAATGGCTTATCTTACTCTCAGGGGTATTTATTCTAAAAATAAAGAATAAATTAGAGTTCTCCTTTTTGTATATAAATGGATTGAAAACCTCTCAGCCTTTCCCATCACTGTCAGCTTCTAAGACTGGATTCTGCATTTAGTTATTTTAAACTGTTCCTTCTTGAAATGTGTTACTGATGTATATCTATGAACAATTCAGAATGAATAAATCATTGTTGTTTGATGAATCAGCAAACATTCCTCTGTCAAACTAATGTCAGAGTAACCAGAGGCAAACCTAATTAATTTGCACTTCAACTTGAAATAAACAATGCACATGTGGTCAGATTAAGTGATGAGCCTCTAATGGTTACGATGTGCACCTTACTCCAGATCTCCCAGCTGATACACTATGTTGTTGCAGACATTGCACTTCCTAGCCAAAACCCTTCCTACCCATGTGTTTCTGTAGGGTGTAATTTCAGCTACTGAAGGAAAATGCCATAACTGGATGTCTTCAGCTGTGTTATTGCAAAGAATGTCAGCCCCTTGCTGATTAGCTCTCCATAAGAAAAAAGCTCCGCATTTTTGATGAAGAAGCATTATTTATTCTATACTAAATGCTGAATTAACAACTCATAACTAACAACACTTCTGGAACCATTACTGTGTTGAAAAAATAAGCCCTAAGAATCAATAAAGAGAATAAGCAAGGGGACTGATGCTTGAAACATATACTGAGTGTGGCTGGGATGCAGTGAACATTCTTCACAGAAGCTCCTATGGTACCATGTAAAATAGTGTTAACACAGGGATGTTTTAGTTATTGCTGAGCAATGCTTACACTTAAAAGTGTTTTACACGTATTTTCCTTTTCTTCTGCATGCAACTTTTTTTCACCTATTAAACTATTAACTCTCATCTAGTATCTCAACCCACAAGTTTTTGGATTTTGCCTTTCCAATTACCTCCCCCATCCTGCCAGGCAGGAGTGAGTAAGCAGCTGGGTGGGGGCTCAGCTGCCAGCCACAATCAACCCACTGTAGTCTGTAGATACATATATTAATCTAGGATCTAAAATCCCTAGTTACATGCTCTACTGGCTCTTCAATGCACGTCCAGGATAAGCTGAGGATTCATGACCCTGTGGTACAGCCTGCCTGGGACAACATAATGTGAAATAATGTATAATAGTGTAAAAATCAACACATATTTACTCTCCAGTTTGAGGTGGTTTGAGCAAATTAGTCAAACAAAAAGTATCAGTGAGACAAGTGGTCCCAGGGGCCAGCAGAAGACTTCTTGCCTTCCCGGGAAGCTTTCCTCAGCAGAGTCCCTTAGGAAGATTGCAGCTACACTGCTAAGCAGCTGAATCCCTCTTGGGCACAGCCATGCCACCAGGCTCAGCAGGAAACCACTAGATGCCTTGCAATTCCACTGATGACCAAATATTGGTGTTGTCACTTCAGACCTACTCCAGGCCCAGCTATGAGCTCTTTGCCACTCACTTTAACCCCAGCATCCCTCATGAGATGCTCTCCTGTGCTGTGAGGCACAGCTCAGAGTACAGGTCTGGAGTTCATGCCCTGCTTCATCCTGGCTCCTGTGTCCTCAGGTGCCAGCACTGCAAAGCCAGTGCTGTGCTGCTGGGCTAAGGGAAGCCCTGAGTAAGACAACATGTGTTGATGGAAGGTCAGAAGTGACTGACTGTCACAAGCTGGTAACCCACAGCCGTGTAAGCAACCTGGCCAAGCCAGGCTACTTTGAATGTTTTGTTTCCATCACGGCCAGAGAAAGACAGAAATCTTTTTGCCACCTATTTTGCAGAGAAAATGCTGACAGACACTCAGGGTTACTCCCTGAACCCTCCTGGGCTCTCCCGCCTTGCTGCACTCCTCTCCTTGCCTTCACTGCCCTTCAGCCCTGTGCTCAATTCCAGCTGTGTATCTAGTAGTTGAAGAGATGTGTCTTTTTTCCTCTTTGGTTTTTCAGAAGCTTCCTGAAAAAGCTGTCACAGCAGATCTGCAAGACCTTTGCATTCAACAAATAAATCCCATATGCCATTTTGATGAAAAAAATGAACAGAGAAGTCGGTCCAATATAGAGCAACCTGAATGCCTTAATGACATGTTATTTGCCATTTCTTGTTGTCTTTTCTTTCCCAAATAGTTCATTATCATTTTTTATTTACTCTTTTTAGAATTGTCTGTGCTGATGAGCAATTCATCTGGGAGGTTATTTCTATGAAGGGCTGTGCTTCCACCACTGCAGCGAGGCAGGTCTGCATCTTGCAGAAAGAGATGACCCTGGGGAAGGAGCTCAGAGAGGGGCTCAATGCACACAGTTGGTGGATGGCAAGGAACACCCTGTCTGCAACAGCTTCTGCTGGCTCAGCTGTTTGGGTAGTTTCAGAGGACTGGCGTCAGAGGGCTTTTGAAAGGGGATGTATTTCTGTGACATTTTTCTTGCCTAAGCTCATGCTGGACTGAAGACCTTCTAGGTCATTGGTGTATGCTTTATGTTCCTTAACACACCACTTCCAAATTAGGCCAAGACTATAGTCATTCTGTACTGATAGTGTATGTAGTCCTTCATCCCAAGAGCTGAGTGCTTTATATATCCAGATAACAAATTTCCAAAACATTTTTACAGATATTTATTCTATTAAAGTTCAAACAGCAGTGGAAACTTCCACACAATTATATATATCAATTCAGGCAAATGACAAGAAGAAAATGTAAATGTCTCTACATTTGGCCTGTGCAACCCTCATGGCCAATGCTTTCACATGTCAGATCATGCCATGTGTATTGAATTGAGAAATAGGAATAAAATCAGCCATTAACTATCACAACACAATTTTGATAAGAATTTCTGTTTATGTATGTTTGCTAGTAGCATTTAGCTGCTATGGCAACAGGCACTTTATAAATTAATAAAGCCGCAAAAAGAAACATTCTCAGTATTGTTTGAGCTCCACTGAAATAAAGACCATTGCTGCAGTCTAGTGCTGGATCTTTTCTTCTAGGTGGAACTGTGGAGAACTTTAATTCACAGTTTATTTATCTTAGGATGATTTGTTTAAATGATGATATATTGCACTAGATTTTATTAAATGGCATGGTACTTGCTCCTGCCCTTTGGCATGTAAAAGAACGTGTGTTCATGATGGATTTGAATTACTTCATCATATTTCCATATTTAAATGTAAGCAAGTGATGGGCCAGAATCATGACACACGTGCTCTAAATTGCCTATATTTGGATCTGCACTTTCAGTGGACAGGATGAGTAATGACGAACATAAGATGAGAGAGTAGGAGATTTCAGTGTGACCACAGGAAAAAAGTTCTAGTGATGTGTGTACAGAGCATGGAAGTTGGTTGCCTAGAGCAGTTGCAGAGTTTCCAATACAACTCCTTTGTAAATGAAAGGTTAAACAGCAGGTTTTTGGGGAATACCATAGGTGGTAGAGCTGATCTTGTCCTGGAGCAGGGATTTGGCTGAGAGGCTTTCTGAAGTTGCAGCTGGGCTTGTGAACTAAACAGTGCTGGAACAACAGAATAAGAACCTCAACATTTAAAAGATTTTTCACACTGTTTATTTGCTCTCTGATGTCCAGAGCACACTCCTAGCTAACACTTCCACATAATATGGGAGATACACATATCCCTCTGTGCAGCATAGATCAGGTCACACTTGGGATAGAAGGGAGTTATTAGAAGGCATTTTGTGTCACTGGCTGTCAAAACTAGAGAACAGACTCCTTGTCTGCCCTATTAGCACAGTCTTGAATGTTTTATTAGCACAGACACTGCCAGAGGTTTCATTCCAACCCTACTTTCCCCAGCCTTCCAATTGAGGCTTTAGCAAAAAGGAGACGTTTATGAAATGTTGGTATTAAGCTCTCAGCAATGCTCAGAATCTGTTTTGGTTCAGTCCCTATTGTTTGTCTCTTCCCGGAACTTATCTCCACAGCACTGGTTTCACTGATATGTCACTATTGGCTTCAGTAGGGATTATCACAGTTTACATGCACTAGAACGCCGAAGACAGCTTCATTAAAAAGCAAAAACCTGGTACATTGTTTTCTTTATGTATATTGGGTGATGCAGAAAGAGAAAAGGATGTGGATGATAAAGAAAGAGCTAAGGACGTACAGTTTTATGATCTAGCATGGCAACAAAAAAGTACAGAACAAGGGAAATGACAGCAAAGTCATAACCAATAGTATATTTTTGGAAGCTTGAAAAGTCATTAACTTTATAAGAAAGGTGGATATTTTCCAGTCTCTCTCTGTTTAATTTGTGTGGTCAGGTTTTAAAATTTGTGCCTCTCAGGGGACTTGCACAATGCAATTTCTCACCCAATACAAATCTTTCTTCTATTCAGGGCATAAAGATCAACCTGCAGTGTCACTGTGCATAAGGACTCCTGGATTAGTTAATTAGTTCCTCAGACAGACTTTGCTTATTAAGTGACACTCAGCCCCATGTCATTAATGGTCCAAATGTGTTCAGATGTTATCTAGAGGTGTCCATGATCAGTAACTAATAGCATGGACAGGAGCCCTGCATTATACAGCTGGACTAACTGTTACAGTTGGTTTCACAAGGGAAGAAAGTCTTGCTGAGGTAAGTACAGTGCAGTTGTTTAATCTGTTGTCCATGGTGTAGATGAAGTTGTAGAGGAAGTCTGTCAGACTTCCCCTACAATAATCCTCTTACACAAGAATGGGACTTCTGGAGCTGTTGAGCTTGGAGGTTTCAGAACAGATCCATGACAGGATTTTACCTGTCTTGTGACAGAGAAGCTCTCTGTGGCCTAGAATCCAAATAAACCCACCTATGAACCTTATGCTTTTCCTTGGATAAACTGTAGATTTTTATAATTTGATTTTGAAGGCAAACTTGGGAAAGAGCCATGAGGTCGTGGCACACAAGATGGGCCTTTGCTGAGGTGACTATTAGGGGATTTCTTTGATGCGATGGAAGGACAAAAAGGGTAAGAAGGTCTACTAGCACTAAGTTTCATATACTCAGAAATAATTCCAGGTTAATGGAACTCCAGAGACATGTTGGAGTTCCCATTTCCTGAAAAACATGAGCCAGAGGAGAAAGCCTGAAAGGAAACAGGACATTGAAGGAGATTCTATCATGCTCTTGACACTGATAACTTGTTTGAGCACAACAGAATCTGTAATCCTCTGAGAGTGCTGATGGTAGTGGGTGAATAGGTGTTTTCTACAGAGAGTCTTGCTGCTTTTGTGACCTTAAAGAAGGTCCTCAGAGTATGATAAGTAATCATAGAATCTACAGACATATGGAAAACCTCATCCATTTGATAACTGTAAGCTGTCTTGCTCTCAACAGCAATGTCTTTCCGTGTCATTTGGGCCACAGGGAATCCCAGGGAATCCCTGAGAACTGGATCCAGGCAAATAGTCTCTCAGAGATGGAAAATACAGTCTACTGCACTGAATGCATCCAGCTTGTAACTGTAGGGAAGTAGAAACTATCAGCTCTTCATTCATTAATTCAACACATGCATCCACAGCAACTTGATGTACTCATCTACAAACTAACAAATGAATAAACTTTCCACATAGTGGGCTCAATGGACATCTGCTGTTTCAGCTGATTTTTTGACAGGAGCAGCTATAAACAGTTGTAACAGGTTAGAAATGAAAGTATGGCTCTCCTTCACAGGTCCTGGTACCCAATGTACAGGTTGTGCAGTTATTCACTGTGTAGGTCTTATCAGACTGGCCTAATATGCAAGATACCCAGGAGTGTGTGATATTTCTCTTGCACTTCTCCTGTGGTATGTCCAGTTTCTACTATGCAAATGATACAGGAATAATATCATCAGCAAGAACAAGGATGCTGCAGAGGAGGCAAGCTATCCTTCCTACCTGTGTCTCAACTCATGGAAGATGTGAAGGGCAAGCCGGAAGGAAAGATAAATCTGTAAAGGTTACAGAAATTTACCTGCCATAGCAAGTAAAGTGTTCACATAGCAGTTCTTATCCATCAGCCACCCTTGGTCCCTTGAGGCACGCTGCTTCTGGCCCAATCTCACAAGAAAATCAAGAAGTATTCTATTTATTATATATGGTAAAACTCTTGATTTTGAGGCATTAAAAGGTGGAGCTATGGAAGGTAGGTACTAAGTAAGTGTGGCTTGCACATTTTTGGTCCGGCTCAGGCCATGTCTTAAAAAACAGATCCCAGGCAGCAGAGAGATCTGTGCTGTGGCTATCTTGTGGTGAACTCAGAGATACTTGTTTGAGTGTTGATGGGGTCAGAGAGGGTGTCATTGTGAGGGTATCCTTTTTTTTATACCTCCAGATCACCAAGGTGGGGGGTATTTTGATGACAGACTGGAGGGCCTTTAGGCAGCAGAGGAGCTTGGCAGAGGAAGGAGAGCAAAGAGAGGGACCAGCCGGAAGGGCAAGGAAGGTTCTGCATTTTGTGAACTTTGAGGCTTGCACAGAACATTTCCCAGATGAGAAAATTAGGTATGCTTTTTGAGATGGTTTGTGCAGTATGGCACAAAAGAATAAAAAGTTATTTTAAAAACATGTTCCTTTCTTAAATCAGAGAAGCATTTTTTTGGTAAGTAGTGCTGAAGCTTCTCACAAATGGCAGAGCTTGTACCCTGGGATTTTCTTACTCCCTTTCTCTTGAACTCTCTCTCAGGATGAATATAATAGCATCACTGTTTTACAGAAAAAATGCAGAGGTTTGGGTTCTAAAACTGTTAACTACTCACAGATAACTAACATCCATTTATTAACAATATACATGGAAGAAGTACATTATTTTTCCAATCCAGGGTTTCATTAAAACATTATCTCTTTTTGAAGTTCAGGAACAATGATTTGCAAAGAAACCTTTAATCAAAACAAAGGAATTGGATTTAGATGATTTGGTTTTTTTAGCAGAAGAACAGATGGTTTGTGGGAAGAACTCATTATTCTGTAACATTACCTTTTTAAGTGATTCTTTCTTTAGTATGCATGAAAACTACTAGTTTACTAACTTTGGCCACGTAAAGACCTACATTTTCACACAGCACAGGCATGGTCAAAGCAAATTTGTTGGCTCAGTCTTAGCATGCATTATAATTGGCACTGAGCTGTGGAATGGTGCTGAATTGTAGCTTGGAACTTCCACTTGCAAAGAAATTGCATTTCATTTCAAACATAACAAATACATTTACAAAAGAAAATTCTTGCAAATCAGGACGATTTTGGATTAATTTGGAGAAGTACTGATATGAAGTGTCAGACATGAAAAAGTCTTCTTCAGAGAGCAACAGTTGCTGGCTGAGATCAGCACAGGTAATATGGACAAAACTTTGACTGACAGGATACCAATTTCATTCAGCAGTACCAGACCATCCAACACCTGTATTCAGTTGTCTTTTAATAAACTGAAAGTGAATATAGAAGAGACTTCCTACTCCTTAAAGCAGTAAAACTGGAATAATCTTCCCATGGGGAGAGTGGAAGGGGAAAAAAGCAAACTATTTTGAGGTTCAACTGGTGTGCTGGTTTTGACTAGGACAGAGTTCATTTTCTTCACAGTAGCTCGTATGGAGCTGTGTTTTCATTTGTGCTGAAACCAATGCTGATAAAACAGAGATGTTTTTGTTATTGCTGGGCAGTGCTTCCACAGAACCAAGGCCTTTTCTGATCCTCATACTGCCATGCTGGCAGTGATGTTGGGGGATGCATGGGAAGTTGGGAGGAGACACAGCCATGACAGGTGGCCCAAACTAACCAAAGAGATATTCCATACCATATCCCATCATGCTCACTATATAAAGTGGCGGGAAGAAGGAAGAAGGGGGCACATTTGCAGTGATGCTGTTTGAATTCCCAGGTAACCATTATGCATGGTGGGGCCTTGCTCTCCTGGAGATTCCTGTTGGAAACAGTGAATTCATTCTTTGTTTTGCTTTTCTTGTGTGTGTGGCTTTTGCTTTACCTACTGAACCATCTTCATCTCAATCCATGAGTTTTCCAGCTTTTGCCCTTCCAATTCTCTCCACCATTCCACTGCTGGGGGAGTGAGTGAGCCGCTGTGTGGGGTTGGTTGCTGGCTGGGGTTAGACCACAACAACTGGATACATATCAAACCTTCTCTCTTAATACATCAGGAAAATTTCTGTGTAGATAAAGTGTGTTTTATGAGCTGGATGGATAAACCTGCTAAAGAATTAAAGAGACAAGAGCCACTCAGACCCAGAGCAATCTTCAATTAGCTGAGCTCATTGAGTGCAGGCTGTCAATTCTGACAGTGAAGGAATGCATAAGAACCTTTGTGTGCTGTGTCAAAAGAGCCAAATGGGAATTCTTCTTTGGCCAGATCTGTGGCTATGATGTTAAATTTACCTGCAAGCTAATATTTATTTTATAATTTAACTGTAACTTTGTCATCTTTTATACTTTTATCTTTAGAGGTCCTGGGTTCACTTGTTTAGGAGTGAGAACAAAACAGGCCTACAATAATCTACTTGGTGTGGAATGATCAATATTCAACAGGGCACTTCTCACAAGTTAAAATTGAATAGATTTAAAATCCTTTAGTAAAAATTATTAAAACCAATGAAAAAAGGGTCTTTTGAACAGCAAACAAAGAGAAATTGGGTAAAACTTCTAGATCAGACATTGAAATTAATTCCTTCCTACCGTGCTAGAATTTCTAATGCTTATGAAGAAAATATATGCTGAAAAATAAAAGAGAGCAAAAATATAATAATAAATTTCAGTTGCACATAAAAGGAATAAGTGGGAGAGTGGGAACATATTTGTAACTGTTTTCTTATTATTCAGTAAGGCAAAGTGACTAGAGAAAGGCATGGGATTATTTAAAGCACATTATTTAAACAATTCATACTTTGTTGATTTTTCAATATACAATTTCCTTACAGAGAAAAATGCCAAGACAAATTGACCCAGGGCATTAATGATAAAAAAGACAGTTGCATTTATAGTGTTGATTTGCTTTTGAATAAGTAGCTTAGCATAGGATTCACTTACTTAATTATATACATTAGAGCTAACTTTAGACTTTCTTTATCCTCAGTGGACAGAAAGGAAACTTGTGGAGTGTCAGTTAGTGCACCCTTATATAGACCTCTGAAACCAGTTGATGAATTGCACTCTCATAGTGCCAGTTTTTCTCAGGGACTGTAAAGACAGCTGAACATAACTAGTGCTTATATGGACCTCCACTGTGCATAAATTTCAGTTTAGTTAGGATGAATTACTCTTAGGGTGATTCCATTGCCCACGCATAGATAGGCAGTGCCATCAGAGAGGGCATAGGAGATGTCCTTGTGATAGTGCAGATAAGATGTTGGATCTTATTGATGTTCTTGTCCAGCAACAACTGAAGACTAGACAGAACACCCTGCAGAGTCTGTGGTATAGTTGCACTATATATGGTATAGTTCCATGCATGCTGGGCAATGCATGTAAATGCAAAGGCAACTTAACTGAGCCAGCATCATTGCCCTTTGCTGTCTGCTGGGTATATTGCAACAGTGAAGGGATATGGCAGTTATTTACACAGGTTGGGAACCAGACACCTAATTTAGATACTTTCATTTCAGCAGACATCTGGAGGTCTTCAAAGGCACTTACTTTGCCCTGTTAGTTATTATGTGATTTTTGGCAGTCACTTTTGAAAGGAAGGATGCTCTTTGAGGTGCCAAGAGCTGACCATAATTCATGTACTTAAATGGACAGGATCTTAATTCATGTACCTTTTCTTTTAATGACTCAATACTGTAAGTGATCTTTGTATTTCTAAGAAAAGTGACCCTTAGTTATGTCCCAGGTGTGGTTTTCATTGCACCTTCAGCATTGCTGAGCAGGTGGTGAGTGCCACACCTCTGTGTGCTGACACTCAGAACTGTAGTTGCGATTCAAAACCACTGTGATGGATTGACCCAAATCCACAAATCCCCACACTTCTTTGTGAGCTTTTGATTTGTTTGTCAGGAAGGAAATCCTTTAGGCAGGGTGTGAGTGGGACTTGGTAACCCAAGGTGCCAGACCCTTCCTGTATCCAGATAGGTCACTTCTGATTTGATGTAAATATCCCTGAGACCTCCAAAGCAAATATCTACAGCTCAGTCAGTCAGGAAAGTTCATTTTATGGTTTTTTCTAAAAGAACAGTACACATATGAGATCTGACTGCTCTTATCTTAAGATAGATATTTACACAGTCATAAAGACTCATATCCCAAAAGGGCCTATCTTTTCAGTGACCATAAAGGGCGCCGTGGGTGACTATCCCAGATAAAGGAAGACTTGATCCAAAGAGACAATTCCCTCCTTAAGACTACTCTAATTTTAGTGGGTTTGGGAGTCTCTTTTTCTGTGCTTCATTAACCATATAGCTGTTGAAGGAAGCAGCACCTCCCTGTTTGGCATGGTGCTCTTGGGACTTAGTGGCCTGAGGTACAAAAAACTGCAGTAATGAGATGTCTAAAATATGTAATTTCTAGAGTTCTAGAGTTAAGAAAATTGCACTGTTTTTCCAAATAGTCCTCTACCCCCATCTATCATTTGTTAAACTTCTCTTCAGCTCACTGGGTTTTTTTGGTAAACGCAGTTCTCTAATAACAGATCTGCTGGGAAACACCGGATAAATCACCAAGTTCAATATAAATATATAAAGGAAGAGCAGGCTGACATTTAGAAAACCTGACCTTTCAATAGACAAGCTGCTGTGCTTGTTCAAGGTTTTCAGAGGGTTATTCCACATAATAGATAATGTAAAAATGAAAAGCCAATTGGAAAGAATAAAAAGTGAGGTCATTTCATCTCACCTGGTACCAAGTACAGGCTCAGTTCTATATCATTCTGTATTTCTGCATTATTTTACTCAAATATACATGTTGGGGGGAAAAAACATTTCAGAACTGAAAAAAGTTAGACAAGTGATTTTTTTTCTTTCTTCGTCATCTTCATGTCTTCCTTTTTGTTGTTTGTATCATCTGCTTGACCTTTGTCTTTTCTTCAAAGGTCATGTGATAAAGCTGTTTTTAGAGTCCTTTTTGAAGCATTGTTTTGCCAGTCAGAATCAGCACCTTTGTTCCTATAGGCTTGCATTATCCTGGTCTTATGCAATACAGAGCACTTAAAAGGGCTTTTTCAGAAAACTGGTTGTAAAAAGAGACTATATCATTATATAGAGAAAACATTAAATATTTAAAGACTGTAAACATTTTTAAGTAGAAAAAATCTTGTCTACCTTTTGTTTTCATTTATAAATAAGTGGGTGGATCAGTCAGCTAGGCACTCCCAGCATCCTGCTCAAACAGCTCCAATTAGTTTAATTTTCAGTCCAATTATAATTCCAAAGAAAGCAAAAAAGATAAAACAGGACAAAATGGAGTAGAAAAGATAGACTTTAAATCAATGAGCCAAGATTTTTCACAGTTTATCTTTCAGATTTTTTTTTAATTATAAAAATAGCTTACATTCCTCCAGTTGGATCCTAGCTTGTGAGCTAGGAAAGTAGGAGCAGTTCTTATTAAAATTATGTCTATTAAAAACCCATTATTGCATATATTGAAAATTTACATTTTTCCTAGCATCAGTCAGCTGTTGAAACAATGGACTTGTAGTAATTCCAAAGTGATTCTGTGAGACATTCACCTGACAAGGTCAGGAATGTAATGCCCTAATTAAGTAATAGAGTAAGGAACATTTTATATAGGTTAGTGTTCCACAGGACATTTCACTTAATAAAAACATTTATACTTACACTTTATAATAACATATCTTATTAATTGCACATATCACCAGTAAGAACTCCAGTACTTGCACCAGACTGAAGTGACTCGCTTATGTCACCCAAGAACTGACCCCAGCTCTGACCATGCCAACACATTTCACTTTTGCTTTTCTCTTCTTCCTTTTCAATTCAAACGTCAATTATCTGCACTTGTAAAAGCCATCCAGTAAAAATGTGGTGGCAGATACATTTGCAACCTTTATAGACCACTCATTGCTGGAGAAATTGCCCTGTACATTTCAATTCACACTTCAATAAGCGTTGATTAAAGTGTCCAACATTTTTTATAAACTATGATGATTTAGAAAACAACTATAGCTATGTAGATCAGACAAAAATGAATAGCTGTTTGAAGTATGCTTTCTAGGTGGAATTCTCTGATCAGCATCTCTCTACCTCACTTTGATATACTTATTGGCTTCTTGGCTGTATTGGAGTTTCATGCTGTTTTCCTAGTTAGATTGCAGAGTTTCCTCTCCCTCCCACTGAGGGGGACTCAAACCATGGCATTGGGTTACAGACTTGAAGCCCTGCAACTGAAAGATATTCAGAGCCTGCACCTCCCTCTGTGAAGAGCCTCTCTTGATGCTAAGTTAAGACACAATTCAGCTCTGGCCCTGAATTCAAATTTCAGAGATATGGAGGGCAATTTGTCCAATTGCTTTACAAACAATTAGACAGCTGGTAAAAATTACCTTCCCACTGGGGTATGTGGCAAACTCAGCTTCCTGTCACACTGATGCAAGCTAAGGTTTCACTGCACATGAACCTAATTTCTGTTAATTTACATCAGCGTTACTGAGAAGTGGATTTGGTCCATGTCAACAACAATTGCACAATGCTAAAGAAGCAAAAAAGCCCATTTTTTCATGCCCAGATGATTCTCTCACTTCCTGAATATTATATTACTGTGCATTCAAGCATAATTAATGTTCCTGTCACTTCATCCGCTGCCAGCAGAAATAGAAGAGTTTTCATTCCATAATTGCCTGGTTTTCAGTGTCCATGAAAATGATTGTATTCACATTACTGGCACTTGCAGAGAAAGAGAAGAGCATGAAAGGGAAAGCATTCCTGTGGATGAATCTGCAAGCACCTGCAATGTCAGACATACCGTGATCAAAATTTTAATGAATGCCTGGGGTGTAAATGAACGTGTCTGAAAATCTCTCTTCCTCATGGATTATCCTATGCAGTGGCATAATTCTCAATTATCCCCTACAGTGGTGGAGATAGGTCTTGGAACTGTGACTTTGACAGCTGCAACAGCTGCTGGTGCATGAAAGCCAAAGAGCTTTTGAATCCAATATTCAACAAAACAGAAATCTTTCTCCCAATTTCTGTCTTTAAAAGATGCAGTAGAACAGTTTGAGGGCTGGGACTTGAAGTGGCATCTGCTAGCCCAACACAGGGAGGGTTTGCAGGGCTGACTGCATTTAGGCACACTCAAAGGAATTTATAAAATTGGCATCATGAGGCCCTAGATCTATATGGCTATTGAGGTGTCTCTCCTATTTAGATTGATAGGTCATGGATTCTGGCCTAATTGGCATTTAAGCGCCCTAGGAAGGCAAGATCAGCAGAAAGCAGAAGCATTTAAAGGTTGTAAAAATACTTGTAAATGTACTGTTTCAATAAAAAACATCTGAAGGCACCAAGAAGGATAGTAATTACTTTATCAATTTAGATGCCAAAACAAAACACTTAAAAGCAGTTTCTGGAGAGGCCTATCCTATTTAAAACAAACAAAAAAATCCAGCAAAATGTTTTTGAAAGTAAAATGAACGCTAAGAGTCAAACAACACAAAATTATTCCTGCCATAAAACTGTGCCATATCCTGAAGACCATAATAGTATTCCCATCGTTTATTCAAAGATACGAATAAAGGAAAAGCGAGATGACTGGGCTAAAGAGGAGCTTCTTTTAATGGATGAAACAGCTGTCAGGCTCATTTAGCCATGAAGGCTGGAACAGGATATGTACTGTTCAATCTTAGCTGGACGATGAACAGGGGAAGAGCTAACAGAAAACACTTGCATGCATGGGTGCAAAGGGTAGACACAAGTGGATCCTCTATGCAGTTTGGCAGATAGGAGACAGTTCCCACCGTCAGAGGAACAGAGACTCTGGATAAATGATCCATTTGCATTATGAAGGACAAAGTCTTAGACTGAATGGTTGCCCATTTGGGAAGACTATGACAACAACTGCAGAGGACAAAGCTTCAAACAAGTAAACTGATGTATTCAGGCGTTGGAACGTGGGGCCAGACAGGTGGTATAAGGACTTCAGGCAGGGAGACACAGGGTTCCAGGGATGTGTTATAAACGATCACCCAAATAACCAATCATTTTGGTATAAAGAGTAGCTTAATTTTACAAATAATGAAAGCTATAGAGTAAACAGCACAGCGCTGGGTGCACTGGGAGTCTCTGCTCCATCAGTGACACACATTTGAGCTCGCAGGCTCCTTTTTTATACAGTTCAAGCAGGTTTATCTTTACCAGTTCTAATAAATGATTTCTTTCTCCATCTTGAGATCCTTTCATCTGATTCTTCCTGTTGCTTCTGTGTGGTCATGGGGGCTGGCATCTTCTTTGGTGTGATTCTTAACTTAAAATTTAACTAGAGACAGTCTTGTTAGTTAAGCCTTATTTGTTGTTTTGAGGTGTTTCTTCCTTATCTTGATTGGGTTTACTTCTCCATTGTATTTAGGTATTCTCGGATCATCTTTGGTCTGCACTGTATATATTTTACTTCAAAAGGCTGCTTGGTTATTAACTGGCTTTCTTCTTTTACTCCCTTTTTGTATGTTAAACTAAGTTCATGTCTGGCTTATAGTTGTTCTGTTGCTACATCTTTACAGCATATTCCGCAACACCCAGATTCAGTGCTTCCAGAATCCCACTGAATGATTTGGCAAGCTATACAGTATACTTTATTATATTTTTGACACGAATTAGGCTTTCATTTCTCACAGATGCACTCAGTCACCTTTTAACTGATACCTGATTCACTTACTCTATCAGAAGCAGCATTTGAGAGAAAACCAATGCTTGCCACTCTCTAGGAAGGATTCACTGAGGCAAAGAAAAAAATAATCCAGATCTGGTACATTTTGGGTGACTAGTTTTTCTGTGCCTAGTGAGGGGAAAATACATTAATATAACCAAAGTCAGAAGCACAAGGCTCCAATAGTAACAATCCAAATGTTTTTCCAAACAAAACAATTAATTAGATTCACACATAATTATGAGGTGAACAAATCTGTATTTGATCTTGGCAACTAAAAAATTTGTGAAAAAACCTTGGGAGTTTAGATGGAACTACTTAAAACCTAGATTCTAACATTTTTCTTCTACTGTTGGTAAAATACCAGCAAAGACTGAATCTAAATTGATGCCAGAGAGGAAATGAGAGTCATTAGGGGCTGAGTGCCTAATTCCTACATTCTGGCACAGTGCCATGATGTGATTTTGAAAGGTGGGAACTGGCTAATCATTCACAGTTGAGTTGTTAAAAGAAAAGGTTATCCAATTTTTGCAATGGCAACCCAAGCAATATCATATATTAGAGGCAGCAACAATTTACCTGCTGCACTTATCTCTGAAATTTTTTCATTAACTTGAAGGAACTAGAAGCACTGTGCAAGTGATTGAAATCATGTTGTCTCTCCTCACTTGGGAAATGGCTGAGAGCATTGAGCGCTGCCCTTGCCACTCTCTCTCAGCTGCCGTAGAGAGATAGAGGAAGACACCATGCCTGAGCTAAGCTGTGCAGAGATTCATTCAGGAGATAACATTTCTCCTCAGCCTTACATTCACCAGCATATACTATGCATTGAGGAGAAAAACATAAAGTCAGTTCAGGTTCAAAAGCTTTCTAACAACGAAGGATAGAGGCTAGACATTCTCAGAGGAAATATAGCATATCCTTCTCCACTTCTATTTTTTCCCTACAAATCTGCTTTAAGGTATTGTCACAGAAGTGAGCATTTAATTCAGGGAAGTTATGCAGCTTGTATTGTGCAACTCACCCTATTTCTTGTCTTTTGATGACTAAACTTAGTTTAAAGAGGTACATTTTGTGATAGACTTTGCAGTCCCTTACCTGTCTGACTTGCCATTAAGTGGAAGACAGCAAAGGGAGCCCATGGAGGTGAAGGCTGCCCAAAGCTGTCACAGCAACCATGCATGCAAAGAGCACCATACCCAGCCTTCAGTAAAGAGGCACAAGGCACAGACCAAGATGCAGAGAGGAGAGAGCAAGAACTAAACTGGAGGAGGGATATGGAAAGACAGAGGGAGTTGGAAGAAATCTTGAGAAAGGTTTGAGGAAACAAAATTAAAAAATTAGGACTATCAATTAGGGAAATGGTAGTGAGAAAGAAATCAGAAATATATAAAAGTGATTTCAAAAAGTCATGTCAAGATTAGAAAATGAAACGCTACCACTACCTACAGAAGGAAGTAAAGAAAAATTCTTCTTGCAATCCTCTTCCTCTCTGAGGTCAGAGCGGGTACCAGCTATCAGCCTTTGAGGGAAGGGGTGGTGGCTGTAGCCCTTTCCACTTGGGCACCCACAGCCAGGCTCCCACTACTCTGCCTTCTCCCCAGCCCCACACGAGCCACAGAGCACCTCAGTCCTGCCCAAAAGCTTCAGTGAGAACTCTTCAACTTACCTCCAGGGATACCAGTTTGCCACTTCTCATTCACTGTCCTAGGATTTTTCATATTTTTAACTTAAAAGTGCACTGAGAATGAGATAAAGAAATATACTGGCTTTGGATTTGACTTGCTAAGATAGTATCAACTTCTGTTTCAGCATCCTAAATGGAAATGAGAAAACTTACCTATAGGAATAAACCTGTCAAGGATTACGAGGATTAATTTGAGAAAAATAATGTCCTTCTATCTGTGACTGATACTGGATTTTTTACTTTCATGTACTCTTCTGTTTAACCTCCTCAAGACATGTTAAGCTAAAAAAATTAATAAAATATCTAGAGCACAACTTCAGAGTGTGTTTTATCACAAAGTCTCAGGACAAATGTAATGTGCTCTTTGTAGGTGGCAAGAAACTCAGCTCAACCAGCTACACATCAGTGTGGGGAGTGGGTTTGTTTGGTTCATTGGGGTTTTAACTTAAATGATGTTAATTTGTTTCTGACTATCAAAAGACAGTAAATTGAAAAGAAAAACAGGGGAAGAAGAGAGAGCACTGGGAAGCACAATGTGCTTCAGCACAGAAGAACATTGCTTTGAGGATAAGAAATATATTCTGACTTCACAGTGCTGCACTGCAGTGGAAGAATAGACTTACGGGAGCTATGACGGTGTGTGTATATCATAATGTACTTGTGTCCCTAGGATTCATTTCCACAAAGGTAAGGATACAAAGGAGTGTGTTCAAAGGTTAATCAGCTCATTTTAGAGTCTCTTTTTCCCAACAGATTCACAGGAGCCCAAATTTAAAAGTCTTTCTCAGCTGTTGATGTGCCTAAGACACGGCCAGTCGGCAGGAGCTGCAGTGCCCAGGAAGGGAGCAAAAGTCTGCTCTGCATATTCCCTGCAAAGGAACCACAGCATCACTGTCCTCTGCCAAAGATGATATGGAGGGTCTGCTAGGGAGTGCTGGTCCTCTGAGTGCTGGAAGGACCTGTACAGCAGGAGTAAGCATCTCTCTCTCATCTTGCACAAATCAGCTTCTATGCCCAAAGCCAAGACATCAAAATGGGCTGCTCTGAAACTAACTTAGGGCAAGCAACCACAAGAGCACAATTTATGCCTTGGCAGG
The DNA here is from genome assembly GCA_013396695.1 of Sakesphorus luctuosus. Taxonomy (NCBI): domain Eukaryota; kingdom Metazoa; phylum Chordata; class Aves; order Passeriformes; family Thamnophilidae; genus Sakesphorus; species Sakesphorus luctuosus. Next base: position 317,331 of record VWZD01002965.1, read on the forward strand.
GCTCCCACACTCAGTGTGGGCATGTTCTACCACTGTGTGAAGTATTAGGAGAGCTTAGAGCTATGCAGATCTTTACTGCTGTAAACTGGCCACAGCAGGATTAGAATCATAGAATCATAGGGAAGGCATCAAGCCACCCAACTGCACAACTTAAGCTCAAATTAGAGAGAAAACAGAAGTGGACATCTCAATTCTGAGGTCATTTCTTCAAATCAGGGGTGGTCAGTCCCCACACGTTTGTACGGCACCTTGCCCAGAGTCGCCCTCAGGCCTGCAGCCACTGCTCCAAGCTTATGCAACCACAAAGGCTTATTAATAACTGTAACTGTTTTACATTTCACTCTCTAAAACAGGTTGCACCTCCTCCCACCCCCAGCCCAGTCAATCAAAAGCCCTTAAAATAAAACTTCTCATTCATTCTTATAATCAAGTCTCAGAGAGAAAATAACAGTAGGTATTTGCTATCACTCAGAATCAGGTTATCATCCCCAAATTCTGCCTAGCAGACAGAAAAGATACATTTTTGTCTATGTCCCTCTCAGTCTTTGTGCTATTTATTTTTCTGACCTTGCTTCTTAATCCTTCATTGGTAAATGTAATTTTAAATTTAATATAGCATTTGTTTAGTATCTATATCATGGGAGTTCCTCATCTATTGCTGTGATGAATGATACCCATTGCCCTTCACAGACCACAAACAAGCATAAGGGAGAGAAAATCTGCCCCAGACACTGTCTGTAAAGCCAAACACAGCCACAGGCTGTGGAGAACACTCAGTACATTACTGGATCTATATTGCTGTTTGCATAAAATATATTTATTTTTTCAAAGTTGAAAAGCAACATTTAGAATTTTAGTGTCATTTGGAAGCAGAAAAGTCTGTCAAGTTTAGAAGGTGAATTTCAGATAAATTTTGCAACTGAGCAAGTCATTAACTGGCAAATTGAAAATCATTGGCATGCTCTGAGTGACCACTGAATTCCAAACACAGCTTCCACTGCACTGGTGGCAGTGATGGCACAGATACATTACCAGTTTTTAACAGAAGAATTCTTTGATTTGCATGTCAGAGGAATATATAGATTCCTCAAAGTGATCTTCTTTTGTATTCTTTACCATAAGAAATGTCTCATATTTGATCTTTAGACTTATAAATTGTCAGCAATTGCAATTCCCCTTTTATTGTCTGAAAGGGGTAAAATAAAGGGCGCAGGTACTAAAACTCACTAGACTTAATTAAAATCTTTCCAGAAGCATGCTCAGAGAGATGAGGTTCCCTTAAAAAAATTAAAATTAATCTTTAATGTTATGACATTTCCACCTTTCTTTTTCATTATGCTGTTCAATCCATTAATATTTCCACTGAAACCTTTCCATGATATAACCATAGTTCACCACAATAACACTTGTATATTCTCTGCATACAATACCAGATAATGAGGCTCATATAGTTTTATCTTCACAGTTCCATTAATGTTTAATGGTTTTATCACCTCTTCAACAACTAATTATTTCATTTGTACATCTGCAAAGCACACAAGGGAAACCACGCTGACACACAAAGGAAATGAAAAAGGAAAAATGGACAAAAAGAAGTAGAAGGAAAAAATAATTGTTGAAATTCTTCACATTGCTAACACCAGCTGTGAAGTTTGTATATCCTTGTATAGCAGAAAAGTAGACTTGTACAGTTTAGAGAAGCTCCTCAGAAAGGTGGGATGTGTTGTCATGGGTAAGGCATAGCCCGCATTGCTTGCCCCATAAAGGACATAAGATTAGAGAGGATGTGGTGATTTCACATGAAAAATTGGTGGAGCTGAATAACATGAACCTTCCAGGTACAGCTGACATGTACATACTATAAAGAAGTGGCAGAAAGGAGAAAAATGTTATGCAGAAGACCTACCAAAAATTGCCAGTGTCCACAGTACTCCTCCATGAAAGCCTCTGCTTGCTTGGCTGAGGACCCAGCCAGTGTTTGGGAACAGAGCATCCACACCTGGGAACAGTGTTGGTGGAACAGAGCATCCACACCTGCTGGTGTACTGGCTGCTCCAGGAGCACTGATTTCTCAGCCTCCACTACTGTGCAGCAGACAAAGCACCTACAAAACATCCTAAAATACCTGCAGGTGTATTGCAGCTGCTGCACAAATGGTGGTGCAAGAAGCCCAGCACCTGCTTATCAATGCCAAAGTTTCCATGACAGCAAATGGTAAAGGAGCTTCTTACAACACTAGTCTGTTGATGTGTCGTCACAGTGAAACCACTGAGGTTATCACAAATAAATAGAACCTGGTAGTAAGAACAAGAAGGGACTAAGGGACAGGTTAAATGATTTTTTTTTCGAACAGAATCCTTAATATGTGCTTTTTTCTGAGTATTTTCTTCAGCGGTTTCTCTATGTCAGAGGTGATTGTACATTTGGAGAGAGAAGTCAAGCCAGTGATGATTTTAAAAGACGCTCAGAAAATAGTTATTCCTGCAAAAATCATAGAATCACAGAATGGTTAGGATTGGAAGGGACCTTTCAGGTCATCCAGCTCCAACTCCCTGCTATGGGCAGGGAACCTTTCAGTAGACCACATTTTTCAGAGCCCCATCCAGACTGATCTTGAACACCTCAAGGGACAGGGAGTCCACAGCCTTTCTGGGCAACCTGTTGCAGTGCTTCACTGCCTGCACAGTAAAGAATTTCTTCCTAACATCTAATCTAAACATGCCCTTCTTCACCTAAAGGTCATTTGCTCATGCCCTATGTGAAAAGCGTAAGGCCTCCCTGAAGTCCTCCCTTCTCCAGCCTAACAGCCCCAGCTCCACCTCCTGTCACCACAGGAGAGGGGCTCCAGCCTTCTCATAAGCTTAATGACTCTCCTCTGAACTTGCTCCAACTGGTCAATGTCTTTTTTGTGTTTATGGCTTCAGAGTTGAACATGGTGCTCCAGGTGGGCTGTCACACAAGCAGAGTAAAGGGGGAGAAACACCTCCCTGAACCTGCTGGCCACATTTTGATGCTGTCCAGGATAAGTTTGGCTTTCTGGGAAGCAAGTGCACGTTGCTGAGAACACAGAGCTTTTGGACCACTAACACCTTCAAGTCTTTCTCCCAGGGGCTAGTCTCCATTTATTCTCATCCCAGACTGTACTTGTGCTTGGGATTGCTCTAACCCAGGTGCAGGATCTCACACTTGATCTTTTTGAACTTCATGAGGTTTGCATTGGTCCATTTCTCAGGCCTGTCCAGGCCCCTCTGGGTGATATCCCTCCCTTCCACTGTGTTAGTCACACCACACAGCTTGGTGTTGTCAGCAAACTTGCTGAGGGTGCACTCAAATTCATTGTCCATCACTGACCACGTTGTTAAAAGGTGCCTGTCCCAACACTGACCCATGAGGAATGCCATCACTGAGGAATAGAACCACTTCAAACACATGTCTGCTGGAACATCCATCTCTAGTGTGACATTCTTGTCCCACAGACAACCTTCTCCACAAGCTCTGTGTAGGGCTGCGCCTTTCTCAGACTTGAGTGAAGGTATTTCCAGTCAACAAAATTTATTTCACTGCTTTCTGCAAGGGTATGTGTGAGCCAGAAAAGTGTATGTACAGTCAAGAAGTCTTGTTTTCAGGCTTGTATCTTTATGACTATTTTCACTCCCCACAGTTGTCCTAAGAGCAGTGGGGAAACCAGAAGGGGTGAGGGAAAAGCCATGGTTTTGTACTCCAGACCTTCAGAACCCAGCCTGGTGCTCTATGCCTGCCATCCCTGTACCTTTCTGCTGCACTGTGATGAGGCAGAACAATCACACCTCTCCCTCAAACTGGGATTTAATTCCTTTAGCAATGGTCGGGTTTCACTCATGCCTTTTATACTGCAGCAGTGTATCTGTCTCATTGCACATAAAATGGAAAAAACCTCCCATTTTTCAGCTCACATAGCTGGATTCTTTACTGTTGTAAAGGTCCCAAGTAATGTATGCACTCCATAAATAGTCTGTAAAGCTGCCTAGAGTGATATATAGATAGGACAGAGGCTTGACATAATCAAGAGAGACACATGGACTCTCAGTCTGAAAGACAATATCTATCCAAAATAATGGCTTAAAAAGCACACATTAAAGCATTGATTGTGCATCTTAGAAGTGTTATCTTCTGCATTGCACTGGCCCTATTTGCAGCTGCTGCAATATGCTTCTTTCTTTCAGATGAAAGAAATACAGTAAATGTCAGGATCAGCAGTGCTGGGCTGATTGGGGGAGATGCTGTGCTGTAATCTGTAGAGTTCCACATTTTCTCTCCATCCAGATTTCTAAAACTGTTTCACTTCAGAGCATGTCTCTATTATATTTAAGAATGAGAGACGCAGAGGGCACCATTCAGTCAATATGAAATCCATCAAATCGCTTGGGGTAAAACCTTTTGTTGACTTTGCTGACATTTTATTTAGCAATCTATTTTTTGGATATGAACAGATGAAGCAAGCTTTGCTTAAATATATTTTCTAGAACTGCTGGGGTATTTTTCAGGGATGATATCGCTTTACTTTTTTAAAGATCAGCCTTTATACTGTGCAGTCTGTTTGCTGCTGCAGTAGAGCCTGAAACCAGTAAATAAACCAGACCTCCATAACCTGTTGTGGTTCTAGTGAGTGCAGGGAGAAGCAATATTTCACACAAATGAAAACTTTGCTCAAAAGACTTAAACTATGCATATTTTACAGAACTGAGTCGTGTTTGAATTGTGTGATTGAAGCAATAAGAAGCCATAGGAACATGTGAGGTTATTTCCATTTGTTATCATCTATCTCCCTTTCAGCTTGCACCTGACCGTGGTACATGGGTTTAACACCAAGCCTTAGCATAAGGGAGACAGTTTCCTCAGGCAGTTCTGCTGACCCTCGGCAAAACCCTGGCCTCAGGACAGTCAGTTGGTCTTAAGTTGTTAATTTGAGAGTCATCCCAGGGGTTTAGTTGCCTGGACTTAGGATGAGATGAGAGGGGGCAGCCAGGGGCCTTGAATAAAACAGTTGGAGGGAATGTCTGCAGATGCTCTGCCCACCTTTGCGGGCTTCCTTTAAGCTGAAGGTCTTGCACTTTACTACAGAGCTATACCACATTTCTGATACAGATATGTCTTCATCCAGTCTCGTGCTTCCCTGATCAGTGGACTTCACTCCCTGGCTTGAATGCGACCTGCCCCACTGCTGAGAACTTGCTGGGTGCTCACTGGACTCTCATCCAACCCTGTCTGCTCTCCTTTTTCCAGTGCCATGGTCGGTGAGGCTGCTGCTCTGCCAGCCCTGCTTTGCCTCGGACTCCCAGCTCCCCTTCCCTGTGGAGCAGCCTCCCCTTACTGCTCCATGGCAGCCAGAAACATAGAAGAGAAAATTTTCATCCACAGGAATTAGTTTATCACACCTATCTGCTGGATGCTGTTCCCCCTTTTTTTCCAGTTTTCTCTAGAGCTGCATTTGAAGTCCATTAATCCAATGGCCTCAAGTGCATTAGCTCCTTGTGTTCTCTCTCCTTTAGAGCTGGAGAGATTTTCCTTCAAATACAGTTGAGACCAGTATAGGTGACCTCCCTCACTGTCCCTTGCAAGCCCAGACATAAGACTAAGCCAACTGAAATAGAAATGTAGGGGGGAAAAGGGAGGGGAAAAAGGAGGAACTAGGACAAACTAAAGTAAAACAATGGTCTACCAGGCTGCAGATCCACCCTGACAGGCTTCAGATGCCTCACATCATTTTGCCTCAGGCTCACCTGCAATTCAGTTCAGTAGCAAACATGTTTTAGTTTCTAAAGCTTTTTGCTATACCAAACTGTGGGGAGAGGCTGAGGGAGCTGGGGTTGTTTAGCCTGGAGAAGAGGAGGCTCAGAGGTGACCTCAGCACTGTCTAGAACTACCTGAAGGGAAGTTCTAGCCAGGTGGGGGTTGGTCTCTTCTCCCAGGCACTCAGCAATAGGACAAGGGGGCACGGGCTCAAGCTCTGCCAGGGGAAATTTAAGTTGGAGATCAGAAAAAATTCTGTCCAGAGAGAGTCATCAGGCATTGGAATGGGCTGCCCAGAGAGGGGGTGGATTCACCATCCCTGGAGATTTTTAAACGCAGATTGGATGTGGCACTGAGTGCCATGATCTGGTAAATGGACTGGAGTTGGCCCAAGGGTTGGACTTGATGATCTCGGAGGTCTTTTCCAACCCAATCGATTCTATGATTCTATAAGTAAAATTGACCCTCAATCTGCTTACTTTTCTAAAAATTAAAAATATAGTTAATACAAAGGAAGCAATTTGGTACTTTATTTATCTGTTAAGCTGCAGCTTCATAAAGAAAAATCCTGTGTCTTCAGCATGTGTAGTCTCTGTAGTCACTCTTTCGTCTATGAAGTGAAAATAAACAAAAAAACATGGAAAAAGCAAAATGTTGACTTGGCAGTTCTGTTCTTCTCTTATATTTTTATATTAACCATATTTGAGAGTATAGCAATTATTGAAAGACAACTGCCTTCTGAAACCAGAGTCAAATGAATTCACATTAAACATTAATGTCAGTATTTACACATACATGAATTTGAGAATGCACAGAAATGTAGACATCTTTGTAGCCCACTGTTTGCGAAGGTAATACCACACCATCCCAACTCCATCACATATTCATAAGATCAGTGAGATCAGAATGTGCTGATATAGAGCTGTTCAGAGCAGTAGGAACAAAGGTAGATAAGGGGAATAGGAAGCACATTAGAAAAATAATCATCAAGGCCATAAGATACTAGAGGAAGTGCGACAGAGATGAATGTAAAAAGATGGACGTAATGGCAAATGATTCACACATAAAATGGTGCTTCTTAAAAGACCTGAAAAGCCCACGGAAGTGAGGCTGTTTCCTTATCAGCTCAGAGTTTGGTGGAAGCCAAAAAAACCAAAGAAAATGAAAGGATATATCAGGTAAACAATGGTTTCAAGGGGGAAACAGTGAATTCCGTAAGAGATATGCCTTGAAGAGATAAACCAGGACAGGCAGAGTCAGAGGAAATCCTTTGCTCTGAAATTGGTGGAGGTGGGTTAAGGCAGCAGGACAAAATATTGCACAGATTTCTCCTGCTTTTACAATTCCCTAGAGGTATCTACTTATGGACACTTTCAGGCTAGGTGATATTTGCTCTGAACTAGTATGACCATGTTCACGCTCTTATGTAACATAAGAGGGCTGCATTAACATCCAGTTTGCTCACAGAGAGCAAGTATGTTCTTTGCCTGGTAACTTAATCTTTGAATAAATTTTCCCAGACACCTGAGTGAATATAAAGTTTATGGCCATTCTTAAGGAGACTTAGGCACCTATGAAGGTTATTCCCGCTGGCTTTCAGTGAACTTTTCAGAAGTAGGAATGTTGTGAGCTTTTTAAACCAGGAGTTCTTGGCCTTTTATTCAGCTTGAGATGCAGCCAGCACACCTGTGGATGCTGGAAAGCAATTACAACACTAATTATTTGCATTTTAGTACCAAAATTATTAGCCTTACTGAGGAAATTCAATCTAGTTAAAAGCTGTCTTCGGTTCACACAAAGACTGAATTGCTCTGTCTTTCCTTGAACCCTACCTGACCAGCAGTGTGGTTTGTAAAGGTTACTCAGCAGGGGACATCAATTTTATTCCAAATGCATATAATGAGAGGGTGCAAGAGAAATGGTTGAGTCAGACACAGCTTGCCATTTGTCACTGCCTACATGGGATTAAGCAAGTGACCTTATGATGAATGGCCAGTATTAGAGGATTATTTATGAAGGCTCTTTGATACTGGAATAGCACTCAACAAAAATGAACACTTAACTATTGTGATATAAAGATACACTTGTCCCTCTTTGCTCAGCTGTGCACTTACATGTGACTAGTCTCATTTCAGCTGTCAGTCCCTATCTCAGGGATGCTGTCGGTGTACCTGCCACATCTCAGCTTCTTCCCAGCCCTGTTTCTGGCCCAGTCTCCTACTTCTGGCAGGAGCATTTGAATGGATCTTGGACCTGGTTCATTGCTTGCCAAGTCAAGGGGTATCAGACCCTGTTCCCAGCTCCTCTGTGACTGTGACTAGGGGAGGGCAGGGTATGCACTGGCTCGTGCTCAGGTTCTGGCTTGGCTGCCCCTCTGCAGCAGCTGGCCTTTGCTGGCCCCTTGAGACCTCCCTGTCAGTACAGTCAATAAAAATGGGTGATGCATTTTCACAACAGCTCTACTTGAGTGTTGTTTGGGTGGATGTTACACTTGAACAAGCTCAATGCCCTGCTACTATTTTCTGTTATATAGTATAGTGATCTTTACAAAAGAGTGCAAGACAGATCCTTAATGGATTTACTTTTGGAGGCAATAATTTCATCTTCTGGAAATCCAAAACTTGTGGCAAAACATTTTTTTCACTGGCTGTCCATTTACTTATTTTCACATTCTTGAAGCAATCCAGAAGGCAGCTGTACAGAATACAAAGCAGAAATAAAAGAGAGAGAAAGGGATATTAAAAGGAACTAAATTAAATTTTTATCACTCTCCGTGACATCTAAAGGCTCCTTACTCCCCAAATGACAAGCATTTTTAACATCTGAGAAATTCTGTAGTATCTTTCTGCTTTTAACAAGGAGACAAAGATGCTATAGGTGAGGCAAATGCACTTGTATTGCTTGAGAAATGCAACTTATGGATTCTTACAAAGAAAGGACTGATAGGCTTTTCGAACTGTGGCTCATGGACTGCTTTTACCTTTCTGTGGTTCAGCCTTGTCTGAACCCCTCAAGTCTTAGTCTCTGCTGGAGCCTTCCTTAGAAACCAGTTATCTTAGGGTACCTATTTCAAGGTTCCTTGTCTCTTCCTTTGGATGGATATAAAGGAAAGTAACGGAGAGGGAGAAAGTAACTTAGAAAGTGGTCTAAGTGTCAAATTTTAAATTGTTGCTATCTCACATGCTATCACTGAGAAGATGATGTAATCATCTAGAAAATATGAATTTGGCAAGATCCCTGTATAATGAATATTTTATACAGTGAACACTGCTTCCAGTGCATAATTTAGATACTTTGAAAGAAGTCTTGCATCTGTTGTGATATCCCTACCTCCAGAAAAACCCAGAATGCTTCATTTGTAGCACCCAATGGGCTCCTGCCTCAGATCATTAAGGCTTTAAAAAAGGAAATGAGAAAACTCCAGTGCAAAGAATAAGGAAGAAAGGAAGAGACCTGATACAGAGGCTTTCAGGTATGGGCAAGTGTATAAGATGACAAGCCGAAAACAGCTCTCCTGTCTCCCTTCATAACACTGATTAACACTGGAGGAGGCCCAGGAGGAGAGCTTAGCAAGGCAGGCAATTCCAGCTAAACAAAAGCACAGCCAGGTAACTTTAAAAACTCACCAGGGGCATCAAGCCTAAGACAGTGAAGGTTGTTTGCTGTTTGCAACCATAAAAGCATGGCCAAAAAAACCAAAATAAAAATATGATATATTTTCCTATTTTTCTTTGATAGTTTTGTTTAGAGCTGTGTTAATTTGGAACAAAACCCTTTATGATAACAGTAAGATTTCTTTTATCAGTTAAAGACAATTGATTACTCTTAGAGAATTTAATAATTTGATAGACCACACAAGCAGCATGTTACCTGCTAGGCAGACATTCTTTGATTATCTGTAATTTCCCTCAAAATTCGTGGATTAGAGTGTATTTTTCATCAATAAGCAAGAATTGCCTTAGAAGCTGAAAACGTTGCCAGCCCACCAGTACACAGAGAAATAAATCTGTGGGTTAATATACCTAAGAGGCAGAGACAATCCAACAGACAGGGTAATCCCATATTGTGGAAGATGAACCTTGCTGTGCAGGATGAAAACCAGAATACCTTTCCTTTAGAGAAGGAGAAAGACATAGAGATGTGGAAGAATGTACAGTTGCAGCGGCTCTGGGAATTGGATGTTACCTCTTGAAAAATGCCTAAGTTCCAAGTTTGCAGATTTTCAAGTTATTTTACATTCTTAAGCAGGAGCATAAATATTAAAACACTCAAAAAAAAAAAAAAAAAGAAAAGAAAAGCAGTAGAAAGTTATTATTTTCTGTTATACAGTGTAGGGATCTATAGAAAAGAAAGTCTTATGATGTAGGTAGTGATCAGTGTGCAAAAATGTTTATATTCTATAGATATTCTCCAATCACTGCACAAATTCCTTAACAATAATTGTATATAGGTAACTTAAGACTAGTCAAAGCACAGACAGCTGATTATTTCTGAGTACAGTATTGGCTTAAAAAGATACCAGCCCACAGCAGCACACAGGATCCTGTGACAGTGGACTTTCCTTGTGCCAATGAGACCCCAAGCAGCATCCCCACAGGCTTCTGCCCATGGGACAGCTCCATTTAGCAGAATATTTAGTGAATACTGATATCATGGTATCGTGGACCAAAGAAAGCTAACAGGTGATAAGAGGGAACTTTCGTGGGATTGGAAATAAGCCAATGTTTTGATTGTAGGAGGAGAATGTTTAGAGAAACTAGTTTCAAACGCATTTTGTAAAACAGCAACAAATGCATTTTGACTGTCAGAGTCACCTTGCCTGGAAGAAACTGTGTGTGCACATGAGGAGATGGGACAACCTGGACTTCTGATTTTCTGCTTGAAGTATTAACCCTTTTCAGTGTTGCCTTCAAAATCCCTAGCAACACATTAATCTGTGATCTGTGATTGCTCTTGGTTTAGTTTTAGGCCTAAATTTAGGCTTTGGTTTTAGAGCAGGCATTGGATTATCAGCAGACTCATGCGGGGTCAGGCCAGCTGACAGTGACTGCTACTGGTCAATGGCATTCCAGACCGTATTCTGACATCATCCCAAATATAAAAGTGTAGCAGGGGAAGACGCTGGGGTTATATGAATGTCGGTCTTTTTCTTTATTTTTCTAGGCTGAGACGAAATTGAGCAGGGACACACTCTTCACAGAAGTTACGGTCAGCACACTGCCCATTTATTGTTTACATAGCATACACACTTAACAATAGTACAGCAATTTAATTGGCTAACAACTAAGGTGGATATCCAACTCCATACCCCTGAATTGGTCATCTTATTAAAACTATACTCGCTTATCTGTTTCTAGTAGAAACGGCTGCATTCTTTCTTATTATTTATTGTTCATCTTGCTACTGTTCTAAAACACAGGGGCCCCATTTCCCCCTTTATCCCAGGTCTGGCCTCTGCACACAGGCTTCCAACAGTATCTCATGGCCTGCATTACTGAAATATTCCTTTACATAAAAGCAGGTGTAAGAGGTGCTTAGTCCAGTTCCTCCATGGCTGTGGTCCTGGCAGGACACACTGCGCCATCCTGGGAGGGACGGGAGGACCAGCCCCAGCACCACCTCACCAACATGTTATCTACAGGGAAGTAAATGTTCATTCTTAGTTTGCTCTCTGCTTGGGTCTGTCCCTCAACAGATTGAGTTCTCTTGAGGAGTTTTATAGTTAGAATAGTGAGATTTGTAGATTAGATAAAGAGTGGAGAGTTATTGTGTTGTTTCTTTATACCTTTGTATATGTGTGTCATGTTGTAGTATACTTTTAATTTTACCTTTTTTGTGTAAATATATAAGCCAGTTCTAGTTCAAGTGTAAGTGACCAGTTTTTTCTCCCTTTTGTCAGCAAAAGGGAGGAGAGAAGAAAGCTTTGTCACTTTGGTTTATGCTTGGCATTTTGCCAAGCTTTCAAACCAAAACAGTGACATCCACAGCTGAATCCTCACTCATCTGAGAGCATCGAATTTTGCCTCTAGATTTCAAGAGTAGCTATGATACATTTATTTATGGATACATAACATCTATTGGGAAAAAAAATCTTTTATAGATGAAATCAGAAATATCAATAAATCTTACATAGCAATCAATCCAGATTTGACTACTATTTAACACACTTTTACCATGCAGAAAATGCCCCAAAAAACCAATAAACATGTCTGCATCTTTAACCATGACACTCTTTTCTGATTAAATATTCTTGTATAACATACAGAGTTCAGGAGAAGTAATATATGTTAGGGGCCTCTTAAAGCTTTATTAAGTCACCTGATAACACATTTTACCAACACAAAATAGAATATAGTAAAAATAATTTGGTCCTAAATTTTTTATACATTCCACTAGGTGAGGTTAAGATTAGATATTAGGAAAAATTTCTTCACTGAAAAGGTTGTCAAGCATTGGAACAGGCTGCCCAGGGTTAAGTCACCACTCCTGAAAGTATTTAAGGGACCTATAGATGACAATTAGGGACAGAGTTTAGTGATGGACTTGACAGTGTCAGGTTTGCATTCTGATGTGGTGATATTAAGGGTCTTTTCTAACCTAAAAAATTCTATGATTCTATGATTTTAATAGTACAGAATACTGAGATAATATGAATGGGAACATGAATGTAAACCTACCATATGATTTATGCTTCCAGTCCAAGTAGGTTTTTTTTTTAAGTTATGAAATAAAGTTTAATCAAAATTTCACAAGGATCTTCAATGATTAAGCTCCAGCTCACGTACAGCACACAAAAAATATCTGGCAATTACTTGCAATACATGTGTGAGAGCCACAATCTGTATTGACAATCTGAGAACAGCAAATGCAGAAATTAATCAAACAAGGAGAAATACTTCCAAATACATGAATGGCAGCTGAGAGAGAAAGCAGTACTGTGTTCATAGTCTAACTCACACATACCTGGAGATAAGGTATCATTCTCCTTTCAATGGTTCTATTTGATGACTATGAGGGACATGAACTGGTGAGGACTGGGCTACAAGAGCAAAAGAAAGGAATGAACTAGGACTGAAAAAAATTTCAGAAGCCATTTACTCTGGATGTTATGATATTGCACTGTCCAAGCTAAGTTCTGGCAGTCCACATTTCAGGAACCTGAGAGTAGAAACATTGACTCATGAATCCTGTAGCTAAACTAGTGCTACATGAATATAACTGCATGGAGATGCAAGCTGAGCTCTGTATTTTTACCAAGACATAAAAATGTTTTGTACTCTTGTTCAATATTTCCATATATTTAATATATCTCTTTGAACTGACTCCATGGCGATTTTTTTTATAACTCCCTGACTGAAGCACCAACTTTAAACTGTAAATTAACTTTATCTGACTGAAAACTGGAAGAATTAAGCAATGATAGTTCTACCCTTCTGAAATAAGATTTGTCTTTAAGTACCCCTTACCCCTTACTTAACTTATTTCACAAGCATGAACCTCACACAGTAAAAACCTGGGTACCATTTTGTAAGTGCTTCCATGAATTCTGGAAAAGTTTGTTTGTTTGTTTTTTTAAATAATTAGATTTTAACTTTCATTTTTTATGATGTTTCCAAGAACCCCCTCTAGAAAGTTTAGCTGACTAATATTTGGCAAACCGTGAGCCAAATCCATTGCTGGAAATGTAACATTGAATGATGCTGGAAGCAACATTCATCTGAACATCATCACATAAAAAGCTCCAGGCTGACCCCTCTGCTTTGTGCTGGGACAAAGGCGCTGTCTGTGGGTCAGTCATCCCCTGCCCGGTATGCCTGTCACCAGAGCAGTGATCTATGTCCCCAGGCATGCAGAGGAGTGGAGGAGTCCCAGTGTAACACAAGTCATCATCATCATGGCTAG
>VWZD01002968.1:0-31725 GCA_013396695.1 Sakesphorus luctuosus
CCGCACCGCACCGCACCGCACCGAGCCCCGGGCGGGCCCCGCTCGGGCCCCTCGCACACAGCGGCTGCCCTTGGTGGCCGTACGCGAAAGGACCCCCCCGGCCTTCTGGAGCAGCCACATCGCCATCCAGCTCCGCTGCCGGCGCTCGGCACCGCTTGCTTCGTGTGGGAAAACATGCCGCTTTTTGATAGGAAATACTTGTGAGCCCGCTTGTCTGTGGGTGTTGAGCAGAGATTACATACAAAGTCACATCTGCTTCCCGAAAGCTTGCTTTCATAATTGTAACTGGTCTTCTAATCCGAGTGAATGCTTGAGGGGCTTGAGTCGTGTTTGTCCATCGTGTGGATTGTTCTGAGAACACAGAACACCCTTTTGGCACAAGGAGCAAATGCAGCCTCACGGGATGGGTCAGGCTGGAAGGGACTGCAGTGGATCACCTGGTCCCACCTCCCTGCCCAGGCAGGGTCATCCCAGAGCACTTGGCACAGGATTGTGTCCAGAGGGTTCTGGAATATCTCCAGGGAAGGAGACTCTGCAGCCTCCCTGGGCAATCTGTTCTGGTGCTCTGTCACAGTCTACATCGTTTCTGTCAGGGTGGGTCATCCTTCATGTGAAGATGGTCATCTCACTCTGCTATTACCAGTGCAACTGTACTGCATTAAAAAAGCTGCTTAATTAGACTTCTCTGTGAAACCATTGCTGAATTAACATGTGGGTTGTCATTTGATGGTATACAAATCCAAATATTGTATAGCTAATAACTGTTCATTAAGATGATTCAGAAATGTTGGGTTTCACTGGTCATATTTTATAGAAATATGAATGTCCAAATAATTGCAAAGAATAAGATCTGGAATGGGAGTCCAGGTATTTTTGACCTGATTCTGTATAGGTCCTAGTGAATTTGTAACTGCACTGTGAGCCACATTCATTTAATTACCCTCGTGGAACCCCCGTTGACCTCAGCATGCTCTTGCTTTGTGTCATTTCATGTGAGGAAAAACAACAGTTTTATATAAATACATATACACCTTGCCCATGGAGGCTGTGGAGTCTCCCTCACTGGAGATACTCAAGAACCCTTTGGACACAATCCTGTGCCATGTGCTCTGGGATGACCCAGCCTGAGCAGGGAATTTGGACCAGATGACCCTGTGGTCCCTTCCAAATTGCCCCATCCTGTGACTCTCTGAAACTACCGTCATTGGTTTTCTCAGGAGGGAAAGGGTTCCCGTGTAACAGAAAAAACTCAGTGAAGCAGTTGGAAACATTGAGAGACTGCACATATCAGGAGTTCCCTGTATGCTTCCTTCTGTCAGCTTGTCTGTGTGCTGTTTTTGATAAAATCTGGACTAGCAGTGGTTATTGCTTTTATTGCTATTAGCCACTGTGAACTTGAAACTAATTTTTGTCTTAGTTTTTCTGCTTCAGTGGGCTTTTTCTTGTTCAGTCTGGTGGACTCAAAGTTATCTTCTTACCCTTACTTCCCCATCAGAGAAAAAAGTTGAAATTTTCATTTTCTGTCTCAGGTCTCTCTGTAGCTCTTCCCCTTGTAATCTTTATGTCTTGTTTGTTGCTGCATAGATAATCCAATCTGCTCTCTTCCATTGCCAAAACTTATCTAACAGTAATTGCTTGTTTAAAATGCTGCTCTACCTTTTTCCACATCCTCTTTCAATATAAAATGATTTTTCTGAAGTTGTCTGGACTTGTCTCTTCCTTAATTCCTTCTGAGGATTCCTTTTGTGGAGTGTGCCATCAATAAGACAACATGATTATGGGATAATTTAATGTTATCTTTATATACAAATCTTCCATGTTTTGTCACAAAACTTTCTTCTGTGGTATCACTTACATCAGAATTTTGCCCCTTAGCACATTCTTTATCTGTGTTATCCATCCTTATCTTTTTCATGGTGAAATTTCTCTGCTGCAAAGGACAAAGCTTAAATTCTTTTTGGAAAGTCTGTTTTAATATCAATCTGATTAGTAAAAAGAAGCAATAATTTTATCAGATCAGTCTTTCATCTTAACTTCAGCAAGAAGTTAGAGAAGTCAGAAAAAGACTACAGGGCTGGGGTTTGGGGGGGTTGGGGTTGTTTTTTGGTTTTTGGGTTTTTTTAAGATGACATTTCATCAGAATTCTGCAGATATATCTTCAAATCTTCAATAGAATAATTAATGATGATTTGCTCAGACAGAATTTTTATCAGCATCTTCTTCCTCCTCCTGATGGCTCTTTTCTTGTATCTTGTGACATGCCAGAGCTTGAATTATGGTTTAATGTAGCTCATATGAACATATCTTAAGCTGTATCTGTATGAAATATTGTAAAGTTAGAGCATTTCATAGTATTAATAGAAAGTGGTGCTATTCTAAACAGAACTATATTAAATCATGGTTTGCTGGTGAGAAGAGTATAATTTAAGTCTGGAAAAAATTAAATACAACTCTTGCAGCACTAGATGGTGGGAGTACAGTTACAATGGCAGGAGAGAAGTAGTCCTAGGAACCTCAAATACTGAGTTCCTGTGCTGTATCTGTCGTCCATTATCTGTGAAACTCACTTTGGACTGTTGGACTGGCTTGTGGGAGTGCTTAACTTCTCCCTTCAGATGGAGCCACACCAAGAAATCATGCTCTTTAATTTAAATGCAAGTTCAGCTAAATTGTTTCTGATACCATTGAGACTCCGGATAGAGTTGGGGTTTTTCAATAGTTATCTAGTAACATTTTGCTTTGGCATGTGAGAGATTTTTAGAGGCACTCATTTAGATATTTTTAATAAACAAAGCTCTAATGGTAGCTTTAATAAATTCCTGTTAATCCAGGGATGTGTTTTGTTGCCCAGGGATTTCTGATAATAAATGATATTATGTGTAGCAGAAGCATCCAGTCAGCATTTTATGTATATAAAGTCTATATTATAGCCTACTGCTGTATTTGGAGGAAAACTACCTTACAAATATGTCCTCAGGATGATGTCTTAGGATGTATACAAGGACAGTCAAATTAAGATGGATAATACATTATATCCCTTCTTCAATCACTACTGCAAAACATTATATTGATTTCAACTAGCTGTGAGAGTCCCGTAACCATTGCACAGAAGGTCTCTGTGTCTGCAATTTCTGCACATGGTTATGTACAGGGCATGAGTTTCCCCCTCTAGTGTTTCTGGTCAGTTTGGTTGTTCATTCTGAGCCTGAACCAATCCCTTGTGCTGCCTTTATCTGGGTGATAATTCCACGGCATATTGACAGATTAAATGTCAACATTGTTTCTTAACAGTGTTATTTTTCTTTACAGATATGCTGGCAAAAGGGCAGAATTTTAGCTGTACTCTTTGTGCTTTAGGTTTGCTGCAGCTACTTGTGATGGTGGTTACGCTTACTGTGTTTGGCGACAAGTGCCTTGGTGTCTGACAGCCAAGCTGCTGTAGCTGGAGTTTATCAGGTGTCTGTCACTCACCACTTCAGTGCATACAGTTCTTCCCTGTGAAACTATGAGGAAAACAGAGTGGAACCTCTAGACTTTATTTTTCTCCAAGGTTAAACTCCTTTTATCATTCCCCAAACTCCCCATATTACAATATTCTGCAACATCTCGGTGTTTCCTCTGTCTTCTCTATCATTCTTTCACCTTGGATACCTGCCTGGGACTCCAGAGTTAATCAGTGCATAATTGGTTAAGATCATCTAAGCAGATTTTAATGTGCTCGAGAGTTTAATTCTCATTGCTAAACTGTATCCATCCATAGTCCTGTTAAATAGTATTCCAATCACAAGGAATCATGTAGAAGTAGATTATTTTGCATAAAAATGAGTAAAAAAAATTGGTTCATAATTTTAAATCATATTCAGTGAATGAAGCAAGCCTAGTGTTTCTACCTAGTAGTTTATACAAAGGCTTATGGAGAAGTTTCTCTTTAAAAATTATGGGTTATGCAGATTGTATATATGAAAAACTGACTTGACTATGTGTATGAAAAATATATAGGACAAGGTTAAATCCAGTACACAATTCTGTTAACAGGAGATGGCATATTCTTCTGGTGAGCAGTCACACTGGATTATGTGTAATTTGATATTTAGATATTTTGTCTGTGTATATATATATATATTTATATGTAAAATCCCTAGTATTCTATTGAAATACTGCTTGATGTTCTGTTACTGAAGCTCCTGTTCAGTCCATGGCACAGTGTCACTTTTCTGAACTCCAGATACCAAACGGTGTCCTGTGACTGCAGGACCTGGGTCAGCAAGGTTTGTACCTCAGCACAGCGAACCTTCAAATGTTTGTTGGGGTTTGTGCTTCCTCAGCATGACTCACAGGAAGTCACTTTTAATGTATGCCTTCTTAAGAACTGTATCTGACCTTTAGGTCTTATCTTTGGAAGTCAATGCCTGTATTTCTGCTGGGACTTGGATTTCTAGTTTTCCAGACATCTGTGAGACTTCTTGTCTTGATTTTTGGAAGAGTTGAATTTCAGGTTGTGGTTATGGCTTTGTATCACACCACGTAATATTGTTATTTCTTGGCATGCATTGCATAACCGGTACTGAGGGTTTTGCATATTCTTCAAAGAGTAATGGAAGTTCAATCACTTCGTTGTTCAGAGTGTTGTGAGCTGGGATAGCTTGAAGATGCAGACACACAGATGGATGAATGACACAGGACACCCTGACATTTACTGTTACAAAGATGCCTGACTGGTTCTGCATTGTCACTGTGGATCCAGCACAGTTTACCAGTTTTGGCTGAGTCCTGAGGCTCCCTCCACCAAGAGCCGCTCAGGTGGATCTGCTCTCTGCTTTTTCAATGCTTGAGATTCCTTGTGAGCTGGGTGGAAAGTAAGTGTTGCTCATGGGTATTTGAGTGGATCTGTCCAGCATCAGCTTGGATCAAGAAAGACCTTCCTGAGCAGGAGCTTCATGATTCTAATGTGGCTTTATGAAGTTCGAGGTGCTAGTGTTGCATTTCTGTATTTTCCTAGTTTTGTACTGTGGCCAGTGTGTGGAGTGTATGGGCTAATAGAGCTGATTCTTTATGTTTCAGATAACACAGATATGGCTAAACCACTTCCAAATCTGAACAGATACCAAAAGCTGTTTAACATTGTTAGTGCAGCACCGTACCTGAGCCAATAAACTTTGTAATGGCCTCTGAGCTATACAGAGTTTGTCCCTGCCACAATTAATGTGCAACTAAAATAACTCTCTGCAGCTGGTTAAGTGATGGCTGCTGAGTGTGGGATGAAGTGCAGGCAGGGAGCTGACATGAATATTAGACTGGATCACTTGTGTTTTGCCCACACATCAAGATTCCCAAACATCCAGCTGAGTTTCTTTTGTGTTTGAATAAAGTAAGTGCAAAGTATTTTCTTTCCCTCCCAGCCCAAATTTCCTCCACTTCATTACAGTGATGAGTATCACCTTGGGCAAATAAAATAGAGTTCATCATGATGAACAGGAAGAAGAGTTAAATATTTCCAATAGATTTATTTCAGGATTCAGGTGTACTTCTAAATAGTTTCTTCAACTGTGTTTGGCTAATGGAGAATTTGTGATATTCTGACATTGTGTGAAAATTTTACTGCTGTTTGCTAGAATAATGTTTATAGTTTAACCATTTTTTACTGCTCTGGAGTAAATACGGAGTCCCCTGGAGCTGAGACCATTTCTAGTTCTATGTTTGTTTATCACCTGATGTTGTTGAGGCTGATTCAAACCAAAGCCTCTCCCCTAACACAGTAACAACAGCAACCACGGTGTCTGTAGGGCATAATTGAGCTTTGTGTGGTGAAGGGATCAGGGACCTGGAGCAAAACCAATTGAGTTTTGTTTAGTATTTCACAATATATAATGTGTATGCAAATATGAGAGACAGGTGTATGATTGTGGGTCTAGGAGAAAATCCAAGGCTGACAATACTTTTGCAGCACATGCAAAGTTCAACCACGCTGCCACAGTTATGTCTGAGGATCAAATGGCACCTGTCCATTTTAGAAATACAGGAGATGACTTTCTACTGATCCAGGTCTCCATGTTCATTCTAGCAACCTGAAGGTTCTGTCTTCTTCATTTGATTTCTACCCATGCAGGAGGAAAAGAAAAAACTTGGAACCCTCTAGAAATACCAATTGCCCAGAATTTCTGTTTTCACTGTGAAGATAATATAAAAGATTATGTATATTTACTGATTGCCAAGTTTCTGTAATATTCATGTTTTGCAGGAGAGTACCTGAAGCAAAGCAAGATAAATCAACACATTTGTAAAAAGCAGTAGAGGGCCAGACTCTCAGCATTTTGCTACAACCCATCAAGAGTTAGAGGAGTTGCAGTTTCATGGTTTATGACATGAACCAGTGTCCTCACATGAACTTCAGCCTTGAACTGTCTTTTTCTCCAGGTTTGTGTTAACATGCTCATAAAACTTCTACTTTGGCCTCATCCTGTAACATGCAGTGCTTCTCTAGTGTGAATGATTTTATATACTGTGTCTTTAAAAAAAACCCAAAACCCAAATAAATTATTTGTGCTCTCTGAAAGAATAGTATGGAGGGCAAGCTGTATTGTACAGACAGTGTTCTGGCCAAAAATAATCACAAGATTATAAAATTTGCTGTACTTTAAGTTTAAAGAAATGTGATATTTTCCCTTGCATCCTTTCTAAAAGGGAACTGTTAGGTTAGTCAGGCAAAGACCTTCCTCCTGCTATTCTGGAGGAATGTGAATATTTAGATTATAAAGGGATCATTATGGTGCCCCAAGCATTGTCCATTTTCGTAACAGTACATGACAGATTATGGTTTGACTGGGAGACAAATCAAGACCATTCCAGTCAGTCAGCAAGGGGATTTGTAGCTGTGGCTGGAGCTGTGATACTGTGTAAGGATGCAGGGCTGTTCTGCTAAGTCATCCCAGCTGCAGGTGAGGAAACGCGGCGTGCAGATGCAGGATCATTCTGCTCGCTCTGAGCTGGTGCATGCAGACTGCTGCTGGACTTGTGCTTCTCCTGTGCAGAGGCTGAAATAAAGTTGTCTAGGAGAACACTTTGAAAGCAGGGACATCCTCCTGGAAATTTGTATTTAGGTTTGTATTTTGTTGCTTCTTAAGGTAAAAATGAAGGGAAAAGAGTAGACATTAGAATACTATCCTAAGCCAATAACCAGCAAAAACTGCCTCAGGTGCTTACATTTCGGATGTTAGCAGTATGTTGACTTGAGCAGGATTGAAATCGGTGCTTTTGGTGAATAATTGCAAAAATGATGAAGTTGCATGTGTGTGCACTCAATGGCAGAGCTGGAGTTCTTTCTTTTTAATATCTCAAACACATGATTTCTGGGGAAAAAAAAAGTTGTTGTGTTTTTTAAAAGTGGTCTTGCGCAATATTTGCACTGCGCAGGGTTCCCAAGATCTCTCTGGACTGATTTACAGGAAATGCAGAGTCACTGGAGCAGCAGACATGCTCCTAGAGCAGTGCCCTGCAACCCTCACAGTGGAGATGAGACACAGCTTTTTCCTGCTGTCTTGCAAACCCAATCCATCACCAATGGCCTCATCAGGGTGCTGTGCTGGGGGCACAGGCTGGGAGCCCCTGCACGGCCCTTTGCTGCTTAAGCACGTGGGCAGTTTTCTGCTCTCAGTATCCACATGGGAAAAGATTGCAGTTGAGTTTTGTGAAGAGCTTAATCCCATCAGTGTGCACAGAGCATGGCCTAGAAATGTGCTGTGGGTGTAAGCAAAGGAATGTTGACAGGCTGAAGAGAGGCAGGCACTGAAGCAAACAGAGAGGCACCAAGAGGTCTTTGGGTTAAACAAATAGGCATATATTATATTATACAGAAGTACATGGTACATTTGAATTTAGGTTTTTCCTTTTTTTCCCCTAGGAAATTCTACTTCATTCACATTTGTCCTAATTTTAATTTAGTGCTTTGTAATTAAAGACAAAGTGAAAACTGTAAGTTAGAGCCTACTGTGGCAGGATGAGACAGGGCTGAGCTTTATGCATAAATTTTGATGCAGATCAGACTGATGGATAAATTAAAAAAAAAAACCAGCACATTACCTTAAATTATGAGGCTCTACAAGAGGTGCTGGGAAGTATAAGGAAAAGCTTCTCATGCCTAGGATGGAGAGAGATGGCAGGCATTCTATGTAACAGCTTGTGCTGTATCAGGAATCTCTGTGGGATCCCAGTTTGAGCTACTTGATTGCACCTACCTGACAGATACCCATAGGGTCTGGCTTTACCCTTTTGCTGTGGCAACATTTGGAGAGTTTGCCAGCCTGATAAGTTGCACTGAGCTGTGTTACGGCAGGGCGCCCTGCACACAGGATTTCCTTACAGCTTCTCTGCTCCTACTGGTTTGCCAAGCTCCCTGAATTCAGTTCCTGCCTATAGTCTCATTTCTTCCTCAGTGCTCTCAAGAAATTAGCCAAGTAATTGGAACACACCCCTGAAATCCACACTTGTTTGTAGCTAGTCCTTTCTCTCAGATCTTTAACAAGACATTTTTTATATTTCTTTCTCTGTAAATTTTATCCTGAGATCTCAAAGTCAGTGAAAAGAGGAGTGAGGTTTTAGATGGCTAATTTTTAGAAGTATGTTTTCTTTGCAAAACAGCATTGGAGTTGGGATGAAACAATAATCATATCTCTCACAGCATGTACTTTCTAAACACAAATATGAGATAATCTTTAGCAAGAAAGAAATTATCTAGCATTTAGCTTATCAGGTAGTAATTAATAATCATTCCACAAATATTTGGGGAAATCTATGGGCCAATGAACCCAGTGAGATAAATAGTTTGTGTCAAACCCTTGGTGTCAAAAGAAATATGAACCTTTCTGCAGCCCTTGTTAATTTTACTATATTGAACCAGTCCCTTTCTTGCATTCTCATTTTACATTCACTTTGTCATCCTGTTTAATCTGTGCCATTAACAAATTTCTTTTAACATATTGGATAAAATCAGTTTTTGAAATAACGTAGAAACTTGCTGTATGTTATATTAGTGTGACAGAATATCAAATCAATATCAAGTCTGTCATGTTTAATCTGATTAAGCTCCCCAGGACTAGGTTTCTCAGTATTGAAAACACCATAAGGAGAAGTATAATCTTATCTTCTATGAACTAGCCAGTGGACAAGATGAGAGTTATATTCTGTTATTAAGTGGACTGTATTTTTACTTTACAAGTATCAGTCACTGATTATTTACGCCATTATCAGAAGGTCTTGCATTACAAAATTAAATGAAAAGTGTCCACATCACTATGTTGTCATATACAAATCTGTAGAAGCCCAGAAGAAAAGGGACCAATGTGTGTGTGTCAAACACTGATATCTGGGTGGCTGTGGACCCAACCAAGGACTGTTGGAAACAGCAGCCAAGGATTGTTGATGATAACCAAGGACTGTTGGTAACAACAGCCAAGGACTGTTGGTAATTACACACTGTGAGAAGAACCGGATGTGGCTGGAGAGAGGAGCCATGAGGAGATAGGGCAGCACTTTTCCAGGACAAATGTCCTTGTTGTAGTTCCTGGAAATAAGCACAACACAGTCCAGCAAAAGCTCAGGAATAAGACAAGAAGTGAACACGGGCTATAGGGGGGAAAAAGTAACCTCACAAGACCCACAAATCCTCTGACTCATTTCCAGAAAGGTCTGAAAATAGGGACTGCAAGTGATAAATAATTTACATAGGAAACAGGAAATATATCTTCAGGGTGAGGAGAATTATCTATATAACGGTACCCCTACCAAGCCCGGGCAGTGTCCCCAGTACCCAGGACATCCCATCAGCTGGATTGATTCTAAAACCAGAACTGGTGATCTCTTTCTCCCTTTCTATCTTTTCTTCCTCTCTCCTACCCTTTAATTCATCTCTTTCTTTCTTTCCTTTTATCTTACCTCTTTATCCAAACCCCACTGTTGTGTACTTATATAAGAGTTCAGGGGCTAACATACCAATTTCCATGTCAGGTATGTAATTTACTAATAAAACTTTCTGAGTTTTTGTGGATCCTCTGACTTTTGTCATTCCTTTTGACCATAGCATCTATGAATCTTGGGTGCTCCCTTTCCCTACAGGGTGGGACATCACAAAATGGTTGGAAAGTTTTGCTAATGCCATCAATGTAGGTGGATTTTGAAAACCTACCTTCCTTTAATGAAGGTTGGTTACATACATTCCTT
Source organism: Sakesphorus luctuosus (assembly GCA_013396695.1). Classification (NCBI taxonomy): domain Eukaryota; kingdom Metazoa; phylum Chordata; class Aves; order Passeriformes; family Thamnophilidae; genus Sakesphorus; species Sakesphorus luctuosus. Next base: position 10,213 of record VWZD01002968.1, read on the forward strand.
GGTAAATGCCTTTTTATGTAATTCACACAGATTTTTTTAATAGGTTATTTCTCCAAGAAATGAAATTTTTACATTTTTCTATCTCCTGCTATAGCCACATCAGAAGCCCAAAGAGATTTGAGATAAAAAACATTTTTACTCTGTCGGGGGTTTTATTGTGTTTTTACTATCTTACAGAGCCTTAGAGTTTTGTAGATTTCTTTTTTTAAGTGAGAATATTAATCCAGCATTCTGAATAAATTTCCCATCTCTTCAGCTTAATTGGAACAAAGGTCTTCGGGTTATTTTTCACATGTAGTCAAACACTGCTGTATGGTTTGAAAAGTCACTTCAATTCAGGGAGAATTTCCAAGTATGTGAGAAATTTTGATCAATAAAATGGTAATCAAAAAGAATATGTTTTGTACTTCTGTATCAGTCAGCCCTCCTAAGATCTTAGAGCCCTTTGAACATTGAAGGAATGAAGCATATAAAGTGTATCAAGTAGGTAACTTACTATTTTCATCTAATAAATCGGGAAACCAAGGCATACGATTTTGTAACAATTTTTGAAATGGTTAACACCCAGTGGGGCTTTTTGGGCAAAGACTTTGTCCCAGGCTCTGGATTCAGATCATTTTACAGCATTTAATTGTGTTTAGCCCTCAAATTTTCAATTCCATGTAGTCATCTGGAAGAGTTACCATTTCTTGTGGAGACTGTCACTGTGTGCGCCTCATTCTCTGATCATTCCACTTTGTGTTCCTCCATGGCCTGTCTCATAGCTCAGAGAAGGCCCCCACTCAGCCGCTTGCCCATTGGCATGGGCACTGCATTTTCCTAATGTTTACTGTAATTCCTTATGGAGGTTTTTTGTGGTTCTTTTTGCTATCCTTATTCCTATTCTTTATCAGTTTGAGTTTAGGTGTTTACTTTTTGCTTCTTTCTTATCCTCAAAGACAGATGTCCCAGACTTCATCCTCCTACAGACATGGGGTCTAGAACGACATTGTGTGAGGCTGTGCTGAAAGAAGGGGCTCAGGTTTTGCTGCCAGGAGGATTTCCTGGCAGTAGTGCTGGGAGGGGATGCTTATTAGCAGCATGTTGGTTCAAGATATAGAACACTAAGTCTATGGTTATGGGCTTGTCCAAAATTATCTCAGTTGGGATGATCAAGATGAAAGATTTAACCACAAGCTCATCATGGCGCCACATGTAGTTTGGCCTTCATATAAGGCCCGTCATGGTAGAGGGAACCTGGGACTCTGGCTTCTGGTTCCCATCCAGGTTAAAGAAGAGGGGTCTAGGTGAAGTCTACCCAATGGAATCAGGAAACAGCTTCTTTCCACTGTCACCACCATCCTCGGTCTTCATGCCATGGTTCTTGGCCACTCAGAAGCCTTACATTGGTTGTTTTGCTTTGTATAGTTGCTTCATCCTAAGAGAACAGAGAGGGGGGCATGACTGCAATGGACTGTGAATGCAAGCACTCTCCAAGGCTGTCCCAGCCACTCTCCCTGCCACTGAACAGCTACAGACAGTGAAGTGTGCTGGATCTGTTAAACAGATGTTTCCCCAGTTTGGCTTCAGCTAGAGAGGACTTATGCACAGAAAGCAGCTACATCACATCAGTCACTCTGGCCGAGACCATGTTGTAATAATCGTGTTGATTGTGTACATTGGGACTGCAGCTCTGCAAGGAAAAATTTGCTGTCAACACCATCCGCTTTCACTTCCTGCGGCTGGTGTGCTTGGCATCATGGGATTCTGTGAGAATGCTATGCCATTGCACTTATTCTCCATATAGGAGAAAAACCAGTACAGCACTGTTTTCTACATGCCCCCCTTCTTCCTTTTCCAGAACATTCTGGGCTATAGTGTCCCTTTTCCATCTTCCTCTAGCCTTGGAAAATGTCTACCTCTTGTCAGCCCACAATGGCATTCCCAGGAGTCCAAGCAGTCATCAGCAGAACAATTCCAGTGATACGGTAAAAGAAAGGGAAAAGAGTGTAAGAAATAGGTATTTTCTGGTAAAACAAAGCAAGATAGAAGCCTCTTAGTTCTTCACATGAATCAGTCCTACGATGAACAGACAACTGTAAGTCACTGTGAGACCAGATTCTGTGATTCTGTAACATCCCAGCTTGGAGACAAGATTATTATGGCACATTATTTCAAACACAGGAAGTGCTTCAAAAGCAAAACTCAAAGTGTAGGTTTTACAGTTCTCTCCCCTCAGCATTAATCTAGTAATTTTATCATAGAAGGCAAACAGATTGCTTAGATGTGACCTTCCCTTTGTAAAAACCATACTGACTGTTCTAAATCATAAAATCATAGAATGGCTTGGGTTGGAAGGGACTTTAGAGATCATCTGGTTCCAACCCCCCTGCCATAGGCTGGGGCACCTTCCAATAGACCAGATTGCTCAGAGCCTCATCCAGCCTGGCGTTGAATACTTATAGAGATGGGGTATCCACAGCTTCTCTAGGCAACCTGTTCCAGTGCCTCACCACCTTCACAGTAAAGAATAACACCATCTTCTCCTTCATGTGCCCAGAAATATCCTCCAAGAAGCCTCACTAAGCCCCACTAAATGACTTCTCAAGGGATTGTAGAGCAGCTGACCATGCCCCCTTTGAACATGGGTGTAACATTTGCCTTTACTCCTTGGAGACCTTCACGAACCTCTCAAAAATTACAGTGGCCTCGCTACAATATTGGCCAGTTCTCTCAGCACTGGTGGGTGCAGACCCATGGACTTGGATGGACTGACTTCTAACAAATCAGCCCTGCCTTGATTGTGTGATAGTTCTCTCTGAACCTTGCTTTTCAGCACAGATGCCAAGACACCTTTTAAATGAAGGCTGAGGTGAAGAAGGCAGTATATTTCTCAGCTTTTTTTGTGTCCTCTGTTACTAAATAGACTGTCATATTCAGCAATGGTCCCATATTTTCTTTATTCATCCTTCTACTACTAATTAGTGATAGAAGCTGTTATTGCCCTTCACATCATCTGTTTTAACTCTCCTTGAAAGGAACTTGGCTTTCCTAACCCCATCCCTGTGCAATCTTTCTAAATTCCTCCTTTATTGCCTATCTTAGCTCCCACTTCCTTTATGCTGTTGATTGCACTGGAGCTCAGTCACGAGTTTGCTATTTACACTATCCAGTCTCCTGATGAGCCTACTTGGTATCCTGCGTTTTGCACTTGTACTTGGAGGATGCTGTACTTGAGGCCTTGGCAGCTTTCCTGGACTGTTTTACACTTCAGAGCTGTTTCCCGTGGCATACTCCAAAATTCTCTGGTATCGCTTCCATCCCACTGTGTGGCCCTTGCAGCAGAAGTTAGAGGCTGAAATCCGCCCAAGAACTGAAATGCCCATGTTCCACAGAATTCTGTGTTAGAAGAAAAATTTATTCACTTTCTTACCTTGACCATGTGGTCTGTTATTATGTCCCACCTCAATATGATCTTTATTGTCCTGTCTTCCAATGCTGACCATGCTCTCAACCACCTTTCGAACAGCATTGTCATCTATCCAATAGGAAAGCTCCATACATCCGAACTGTCTTTTCACATAGAAGAGAACTCTCTTGTCCTCTTCTCCACTGTCATTCCTGGAAAGTTTCTATTCATCCCTCACATTGCAGCTGTCATACAAACTGTCCAACCACATCTCAGTTTTTCCAGTCATGTTGTAGTTCTGCATGTAAGGCTGTAAGACTCAAGAGGTTTTTTTTTAAAACAAACAAAAAAACCTCAAGAAAAACCAAAGCTTTTTATTTCAGGCTGTGGACATACATTTGAAATGGGTGTTCTTTTTCTCTGTCTTATTGTTCCTGAACTCTCTCTTTTTCCCAACAACTTGTATCATTTGGTTTCCAGTACCAACCTCTGTTTCCTCCCTTGTGGCTCATAACCTCCATTTCCCAATCTTTGTTGTTTAAAGCCCATCTCACCAGAATGGCCAGCCTTTTGATAAAGATGCTCTTGCCCAACTTCATGAGGTGTATCCTGTCACTCCCTAGCAGTCTGCAGGTGAACAGCAAGTGTGGGAATTCTTGGGACTCAAAAGCATCATCCACTTTCCTAGAGGACTACCTGAATAAGCAGGAGACGCTCAGCTCATTTGCTGGTTGGAGTTGGTTAGAAAGTCACAGGAGAGAAGGGCATTTACCATGCTGTCCTTCATATACTGTGCATAACCTGACTCTTCCTTTCCCTCCCCTTGCCTGTGCTTGCTCAACTCCCCTGTCTGTGATCTGAAGCACAGGCTGCTGCTGAGCTGAATGTGTTGAAAGAGCTTTCCAACTCAGTGGCCTCATCCTCTTACAACACAGGTAACACATGAACAAGTATTTCTGAGGCTTCTCAATCCACTGCTGAAAGCGTAGACCTCAGCTTTGAGCAGATATGAGCAGTACGTTGTACTTTGAGTTTCCAGAAATCCACTGGGATTGATACACATGTTCTCTCCAGAAGGTTCTCAGGTGGAGAGACACTGGATGCTGCCACACTGCCGTGACTTCCCAGGGCCGAGAGACAAGGACCTTGAATCAGAATTGCTCTGTTGACTCACATCTGGTCTGCAGTGGGAGCACCACTTCCACTAAGTGTGCCTGTTCACCATATCGGAGCTGGGTAGCAGAGCAGCCACTCCTAATGGAGTAGTACAAGCAGTGCAAAGGGAGGGAACAGGTTTGATAAACCCTTTAAGACCATTCAAGAGCATGCTTTTTGAGCCTTCAGACCCAGAGGTTCCTTTTTTGTAGAGTAACCATCAGAGTCAATGAGTTTTCTGCCATTGAAAGAACACTCAGACTTTTGTTCCAGATGCACCAGTTTTACTTCTTGTCCCAGAGAAGTCACTTATTCTGCAGGGACCCTAGTGCAGCTTTTAGATCCTGTGCTGCTAAAGACATCAATCAGGTGGGTGAGGTTTGTGGTGTGCATTAGAGGTGTCCATGCCATTTGGGTGCGATGCTCATGGAAAGGCTCTTGAGCCATTGTGCGGTGAAGACATAAACCAAAATAGCAATCCCCAATTTCCCACCAGTCACCAGTGAGACACAGCAATTTGATAGCAGCTCTTTGGGCTCAGTAGTTCACTCCAGAATGTGTAGTAAACAAATCCAGAGAGGAACATATATTTAGCTGAATGTTTGTTTTCCACAACACTGAGAGATCTGACATTGTCTGAAATCTGCTTTGACCTACAGATAATGTGTAGTGGGGAAATTATGCAGTAAAATCTAAGCCAGACCTTTTGCAGTACATGGCTTGTAACAGAAGTACAATCAACCTATCTGCACTCCTTGTACTCCTCAGGTACTAAGCAGACAAGTATTTACATAATGTTGGACTCTCAATGTCTTAATTTCTTGGGAAGATGGAGATAAGGGCTCCACCTGTACCAGTATTTAAGTGTTCTTTTATAGCAGGACATTGCTCATATCCAGCCATGAAAATGCTTTGCTTCCTCTGTGAATGCAGAGGTCCAAAACCCTTGAAGCCGTGGTGTGACAGCCTTGTCAGCTAGCAATCCACAGCTCACAGCTCCTTAACTCATGCCAGAAACACGTAATCTCAGACTAATTAAACAGCTGCAGCCTTTCACAAGCTGCAGTAACATCACCCTTTGCTGTTTCCAAGACTTTCAGGAGGAATATAGTAACTCCCATGGACTGTAGCCTAGCCTGTATGCCTATGCTGAAATTGAACAACCCTTCAGTTCCAGGTTGTTACATGTATAATGATGTGCAATGAAAATGTAGTTTGGGGACTTCAAAGCCAAAAGACAGTTTAAGGAAAAAAAGGAAAGAAAGGAAGTACAGAATGAATGAGGAAGACAGCCTGTATTTAAAATTACCTTATGCCGTTTTATCTGTCAACATTTGCATGGGAATTCTGAATTAGATTAGTCTTTATACAGCTCCTCCCATAATAGCTGGATTTATTCCAGATATTTATTATGTGCTGAAGCAACTGCCAGCAGAGAATGGATTGTGAGAGATCACGTTCATATGTCCTCAAGAAATCTCCATTCCCCTGGCCTTGGGAGAATATGTGCAGCGAATCTTAGTTGTTGAATGTCTGAATGCTGCTTTCATCTGGTGTCTGAAAGGAACAGTTAAAGGCTGAGCATTTTTAAAGGAATTTCCAAAAACAGACGTTCATCATTTGGCAGACTGTGTCTCAATTTACTGTATGTGTCAGATGAAAGATACTCATGTGTGACAGTAATTACCCTGGGGTAAACACCAGTAATCTGTGAGTCCCTCTGAGAAATCTCTGTGGTGTGATTGTAGAAGTTTGCAACTTTCTGGAGTAGTGAGAGCTGTATATCATTTAAATATATATAAAAATATTTTAAATAGTGATTTGTTTTAATAAACATTTATTTATTTGCCTATCTATACCTGACATAAATTACACATAGGAATTCAGTTGTGATACTATTGCCATAATAGTAAAAAAGATGCAGCATGTGGCAGGTTAACTGACCTATGTGTTTTATTTCAGCCTGATGAGTGGACAGAACTTGTCCTAATGGTGACATTTTCAGTCTGAAGCATCTAACATTACAGTATAATGTATCTATGACTCAGACCCTCTGGCACACTACCTGATTTGGGTTTTATGTGAAATGTTTGCCAATGTTTCATTTTCACAGTGGTATTTGTTCTATTTGTTCTTTTATCCAGAGATGTATCACTCAGACATCCTGGGTCTGTGATTAAGGGGATCTTTGGCCATCACATCTGCCGACAGCAGAACTGACTGTCTTGGCAATTGTGTAATAGTACAATTTTATTTCCACTCTTGATTTACTCCAAGTAGGATTAGGGATCAGCACTAAAATTAAGAGCCTGGCCACTGCAAACAGCATTCCCTAAGGAGCTGTCATGGCATTCTTCATTTAAAAGCGTATTCTGAAAGAATCTTTAGATTTGAAAATGCACTAATTATGGACAGCAATATCTGAGGGTATTTGAGGGCTTTCTAACTGTTACCACAGTTGACATTGTTCTTTATAAATTTTGTTAAGTACAAAGAAAGCTGCCAGAAATTATTTAGACCAATGAACAATGTACAATGGTTGAATTATAGCAACCACTATACCTTGAGATACAGCAGCATCAGTGTGAAAAACAGTCAGGTGTGAAAATTCCCAAGCCAGCCAACACAAGGGAGAAGGATGGAGTCCACCCAACTGTCCTAGCTTTGCAGGCTGCCTCCATACACTTAAACCTCTCTTAATCCCTTCCCAAAATGGACACAGCTGGAGCAGGCCTGGACAGCTCTTAAATGATATAAAGGGACTGTTCTCACAGCTCAGAGTATAATTGTACAGAGGAATTGTTTGAGACACTCTGTGTAAGCCTCAGTAGTCCCAGATTTCTGTTTCATGCATTTAGAGGGTGGTAGCTACATGCAGTGTGACTGTGGACAGGGCTTTGATTTCCATTCTGCAATCACAGCAGATTCCTCGTTACACACACACACACACACACACACACACACAGAGCAATTACAGTACTGAAACTCATCCTAAAGTAGGAACACTCCTCAAAAGACATCAGGCTGGCAGGTTTCCTCCCTTGCAATGCTCTCTGAGAGTCAGACAGCCTCTCTTCAGACCCCCTTCATTTGTCAGCATAAACAAAAAGCTAATCTGGGATAATATTTGGCTCTACTTCTAAGATTGTTACTATGGTTTTGAATTGAACTGAGTCAATTGCTGATAGGCAGAGTTAACCCTTATGTTCATGCTTTTGGGAACATACTCTGCTGCTGCTGCATCTTTCAGAGGGAGTGCTGTAGAGGTGCTTCAGTAACCGTTTCTCATTCAGGGCAATGTTTCATAGATACTTAATGACAGAATGCTTAAAGTAATTTTTTTTTAAAATTATTATCATCAGGTAACTCTCATACAGGGAATCAAATCTCTCAGAATGGCATTTTGCTGTCCTATGCCAACAGGAGTCTCCACTGAAGTGGTTGTGCATGTTCTTGGTTGCAGGCTGTCCCACCGTCCTGCATGTCCATCCATCCCTGTTGCCGCACCTGCTGCAAAGGGCAGATGTCACCAGGCTTTATGTGGCATCGATTTGCAGTGGTGACCTTCCTCGGATAAGCCCATGACCTGCTGTCTATCAAAAATGGCTCCAGCCTGCCCTGAAGTAAGTGAAAACTATATGGTGAAGAAACACACCCATGGGTGATCCATGCCAGAGCAGGGACACAGGGGAGGAGAGCAACAAAGGCTGTGGTGCACAGTGTGGTGGGAATCATTACACAGAAAGTGTCAGGAATCACAAATAGCAGCCCAGTAAAAACAGCTACATGCAGGGCAGCAGAAAACCCTCACATGCTCTGCTGCCACTTTTCTACACCATCAGTACCATTGACAGAGGAGTTTTGATGGACTGATTATAACTGTGGCAAAAATAAAAGAACTTGAGGCTGGGAAGGAGGGAGGATGGAATTTTGTGTTAAGTGTTTGTCTAGCTGTTGGTGGTTTTTTTTTCTCTTGACAACCAAATCAGGAATCAGAAGCTTGTGTGGCCTGGCAATAAATGAAGTAAAATTTCCAAATTCTGTACTGCTTTGAGTATTTTTTGCATCTGCAGGAACAGTTTGTACTGACTACTCTCAAATATCTTATCTATGTGCAACTTGATCCTTTCTGCCACCATCAAAGCAGCAGAACTCCATGAGAATGTCAGGGACACTCCATCCAGGATGTTAATCATCACATACACGTTTAGACATACAAAGCAGATGAACAACGGCAGGAGCTACCTGGGAAAATATACAGAACTATCTAAAATTCCCATGGAGAACTCCTGTGTGTCAATTACTGAATGATAGATGCAGCAAAGAGTTCAGACCTGTTTTCAAAGTAGACTGTTGTCTCAAACCAGCCCTACCATCTCACCTGTGCTTATGACAAGCTGGGGTGTTCCTGAACCACCCAGGGAATTAATGACTTCAGTGCACAGGATGTGCAGAGAGGCACAGCCCTGATACTCATCTTTGCCACACTTTTAACTATGGGACAGACTTGAGTTTCATACTTAGAACCTAAGTCTGACAGCTCCTGCCACTTCAAGATATTGCCCTGATTGTAGAATTCAGAAATCCCAGTTCTTGTGATGCCTTAGATCACGTACTCCTGTGAACAGAGACACACTGAAGACAAGTTAATGGAGAAAAAGATAGAGGGTTTTATTATTGGAAGTTTCCCAGATCAAACCCAGAGGGGTTTGACCCTTAGGTCAGGAAGTTTCAGGGGTTTTATACCCCTTATTAACATCCAATCAGGACTCTCATTTCTCTTGAATGGCCACTCAAAAGGTCTGTCAATCTACCCCCTTCTTCATGGGGGGGGGCAGTCAGGCCTTCTTCTGTTGTTTGTCCCCTGTTATCTTGCAGGTGGCTGCTCAAAACCACTTTGCCTCAACAAAGCCTGAAAGCAGCTCCTAAACTCAGGAGAAAGGCACTTAATATGCACACTTAAAATCACAGTAACTCAGCAGAGACTATATGATTCTAAAACCTTCTAAAATGACATTAAATTCTTAGGCATCACTTGAATTACTAATTGACAGAATTTATTCAAATTGGACACACTTCCAAGTCATTCTGGATCATACAACTTCCCATGAAAAATTGTAATACTTTCCAAAGTAATAAATCAGTGTTGCAGATAAGCTTTTATTTATCCAAACCTATGACAGCTCTATTGTTTTTAGGCAATCACTGGCCTCTGTCACATTTGCAGCAAGACAACCTTGAGTTGTAATTGGGTGTAAATTATTATAGCAACCATTACATTAACTTTAATTTTTTCTTCATCTTAGTATTTGCCATCAATGGAGTTCACTGTTTCTGTTGTCACGCACTGGAATACGACAGGTGTATTCATCAATCGCTCAAGGCTAAAAGGGAAAGCAAGGCAGCCTCACACAGCCTCTGGAGATCACACTCTCTTGATTTCTTTTGCAAATGTAAATAGAGGTTGCCTCATGGCTCTGTTTCTTCTGCTCTCCAGGGCCCCAGAGCCACTTGTCTTTCTGAAGTGCTGTTCTCCCCCATCCCTAAGAACTGTCCAGGCCTGCTCCAGAGCAGCCACATGGGATGCTGAGCTGCTGAGGTCCTCTGAGCTCTGACAGACCATAGCATTCAGAATCAGCAGTTTTAATAGACTTTGACAAAGATGATGATTTGTCAAGAATTGCTTTGGGGAGATGTTTCTGTTACCAACAATACCTTATGCGATCTCCCTTTCCCACAATAAGGAGAAAAAGGCTGCCCAACAGCTGCATCTCCATAACATTGTTCACAGGCAGTTTAGCCTACACTTTACTAAATAAACATCTCTCAAATTGATGCAGGATGTCTGAATTGGTATTGTAATGTGACAGGGGATGGTTTGATACAGAAAAGAGAAGCAGCCACTCCCAGCAACCCCAGCTGCAGAGCTGCACCAGGCTCTGCAGTGTCAGATCAGCCAGCCAGTCAGCACTTGTTGTAATACCATATCCAGTCTTTTCAAATTAGGGAGGGAAAAAGGGGAAACAGAAAAGGATTTTGAAATCATAGAGAGAAGTATTTGATAACAGCCTGAGGTCAGGGCTCTCTGGATCTGGGGTTTTCACTTCAGGTTTGGGTTTCTAGGAATGAAGAACCGCAACTCCCTCGGCGTGTAAGTGAACAGTGCCCAGCTGAGTGCAGCTTCACTCCCAACTAAACACCAACGAAACACCATTTCCAGTTTAATAGCTATCTGTGGGAATGGAGTGCACCACTGTTTAGTTTCGACCAGCAATAACCCTGCACAAATCAGTACCATCTGCTCTCAGCTCAGAGCTTTTCTGATCAGCACAAAATAAAATGGATGCAAAAGTTTTAGAAAATAACAGCTCCCCCCAGAATCATCAGGCTAGCACCATATGTCAGTCTTCCTTTCCAGCAATGCCCCCAGGGCTGTGCCCACCATTACTCAGGAGTGACAAGGTCTGGATCTCAGGCCTGAAAAGTTCTCACCCACATCTTTGGTGTTGCAGCAAAAACAGAACAAGAATTTCGTCATGCTATTAAATTATGTTCAGCCTTGCTAACCTCTGGTGACGAACGGCTCCATCTGAATTTAATGCTGCCAGCCTCTTTGCATCCATATGAAATATAGTCATAATATATCTTAAGGACTTGTCAGGGAAAGAGCTCCAACATTTTTATGCAGGATAACCCCCTGGGGAAGTGGGATGAAATGGAATCATCTCAAAGCTTACTGCAGAAAAAAGCATTTGAGGCCGTTCAGTGGGAGATGGGTCCCAGAAGGGCCCAGGGACCCCCAGCAGTCAAAGAGACTTGGTTTCTGTCATACAGCCATGGCTACTGAGGGGTGACAAGCTTCTGGAACTGAATCAAGAACTTGAACAATGAACTGGCTCAGAAGAAACCAATTTCTTATTTTTCAAATATAGCAGCACCCTCTCCCTTTCTCCTGCTTGCAAGTAACAGGAGTCAGAGCCAGCCCATCCTGCAGCAGCACAGGAATGATGGTGGCAGTGTTGTGCTGAGACATGGGCTTGTGGTCAGTGGGTGTGGGCAGCAGGGAGCCAAGCATGGGCTGACCTGCCCCGACAGCGAAGGCTTGAGGGGAGCAGCTGGGCACCATGTAGGGTTCGGTGGTATTCCATGGCTGTTCGTTAGACTGACAGTGAGCAATACCATGTCCTCACCTGGAACCCTGGAAAATGAGAGTCAGGGAGTGCACAAAGGTTGAACACAACTTTTCAGGCCTTGAGTCTCAGAGAGAGATAAAAATTGAGAATTGTTTTAATTCATCCCATCATCCTAGTGACACTTCATACCTTTCCTTTACAACAGCTCACGGTCTCTCAGCACCCGGTTGAGGTTCATCTTCCACATGCTCACTTAGGTACTTTGAGTGTAAAATGGTGCATCTCTTTTTATACATGCCCTTGCAAAAAAGCAAGCTCCAGGCTTATTCCCTGGCACTCCTAGAATCTGTCTTCAGGCTGATGCTGTTCCTGCCATCAGCTTGGAAACAGATGGGTGTGAGCTGCCATCCTCCTTCTCCACACATGCCTCTGTCTGCCTGGAGCCTGCTCCACCTCCCTGGACCGTGTGCCCACAGAACCTCCAGCCAGCAGCAGCCTTTGCCACTTTGCCATTTGTAGTATCCTCCACCAAACCAAGCTGAAGTGATGAAGCTGACACATGTTCAAACTGGGAAGGAAGGAAGAGGGAATTTGTGGAGTAGAAGAGTGTTTTTTGCTTTGAAGCCCAGCTCAGACACAGCAGGCTGTATTCAAAAGGGTAATGATTGTTGTTTAAGAATAAATATCATGCAAAGAGGGATTATCCCACCTATAGTCCAATGGGTTTTTTTGCACTGTAGGCAGACAACTTCTAAGTGAGATTGAATATTTGTCTCCAGGTGACATGGAAAAAAATGTTGATTTAATCTTAATATAATCCCATTTCCTCATCAGAGATCAGTTTCTAGCACAGGTTTGGGTTTAGCTGCATAGAGTTTGTAAGTGCCTCCTGATATTCAAGAAATTCCCTCATACTGAGCTCAGCACATCAGCAGGGATCCAGTTGGCTTTTACTTCACATTCTGAGAGAAGTCCATGCTCTCAGAGACATGATGAACTTCCCATTCAGCATTTTACTGTCTAAGAGATCTAAACCCTAAAGTTAGATGTAATCTTGATATGTCTTGAAGTTAAAAGGTGTTAGGACCTGCCAGAGTCTGACAGTCTCATCTGGGACTATGTGCAAGGTGGGAAAAGGTGCAGAATCAGAGATGGCAGAAGAAGGAGCAGCAGTAGTAGTTTGACAGATGATGTGCGCAAAGTCATTGTTTGGCTTTATGGAGATGCAGAATTCTTTTCCACAGTATTGAAGGTGCTTATCCCAAAGTAATCAAATCCTGCATATGAAACCTGGGGATGAAACAATTTACTCACTGAGGTTTTGGGAGAGCATCTAGACTGCTTTGACTCAATCCTGGAATAGTGTTGCTTGCAATGTGCAAACAAATTTTGTCATATTATACCCACTGCCCTTTACTGAAGATACTACTGTATATTTCTTGCTTCTGAGAGTTTGTAGGCAACACTGAGCACTTTCCTGATGTTGAGGCTACATTTGTGCAAGGAAATAAGCCCCTGTTCTCTGGCCTGGGGCCCCCCTGCCATGGTTCAGCTTGTGTCCATACAGTCAAGCTCTCCAATTGCCTAAACAGATGGCTGCATCCAAACAGCCTGCAAGGACCCAGGCTCCTGCCACTCCGTGCCTTGGCTGGACACAGTATGGGCTGCACAGACCTCACCACACCAAGGACCTTCCCAACGATTTAGTTGCTGATCATGAGCTGGTGCTCAGGCCTCGATTCTGGCTCGGTTTTGCTCTTGGCTTTAGACTAAAGCCTCAGCTGTCACATGGGGAAGGCTGCTGTGGCTGGAGAGGAGCAGTGTGAGCAGTGGGGGTGCCACAGGGTGGGCTGCCCTCTGTGCTCAAGTGTACTGGCTGTGGCACAGCATCTGCTGCCCAGCTGGCCTGCCAGGGAAAAGCTGGCTCAGGAGCACCATCACTGCCCATAAACCACAGTGGGCATGGCAGAGGGGTTGTTTCCTGGCATAGATGTGTGCACAGGGCTAATGATTTATGGTAGGAATGGTTTTCAGGGAGAAAGAGCAAGGATGTGCTGGAGCTGAGAGCTTTCACAACAAAGGCAGAATTGTCATGAACGGAACTGCTAGATTTTTACAGGCATTTAGGGAGTAACAAGAGGATGTGTGGGCATAGTGGCTCAAGTGACTGCACAGACATGCTCCTTCAGCTGGGGACAGGTACCAAGGGAGCAGTCACAAATTCCAGCAGTTGGGAGGGAGGACTGGAATCAAGAAGAGGAGAAAAGGAAAACCTGTATGAGGGATCAGAATTGTATGAGATATTGAGGGTATTTGTAAATGAGTCTGGAACAGGACAGGATGGTATGAGACAGTGTCAGGTTTCAGGAAAGGCAAAAGAGAAGGTGAGATTAAAGATAAATACTAATTCATCCCCTAAAAAACTATATGATACTTCCTCCCCTTATCTCTGAACCAAGTCCTGCTTCTGCCCTCCCTGTTCTGCTTCACTACTTTCTCTCAATTCTGACTCTTTCCCTTGACTTCCTCACTGTCCCTATCCAGTCCCTGTGCATTCCATCTGCATGTGTTGAGCATTTACCAAAATGTGTCAGGCAGCGGCAGCCTGGGGATACATTGACAACAGTGGGGTCTGTATTCCTCACTAGAACCTACCCAAGCCTTATTTCACTGTAGGACTAATCATGGTCAGTGTGTGTCAGCACTGGGCATGACAACAGTGCCCTGTAAGGAGACAACCAGAACTGGAAGGTCTCTGGGCCTGTGCAGTGGCCCCCAGCTGGCATTTCCCAGAGTGCCATCAAGTTTGCAGAGATAAGTGTTTGGCAACTTGAAATGGAGCAGGTCAGTTGCAAGTTGTCAACACTTTGGTTGCCCTGTGATATCAGTTGTGAGAGAAGTGGTGAGAATTCATGGTATGACCATGTGCTTCAGAGCTTCAGTGGGTTTGAGCAAAGCATATTTTTTGAAATCTCATAAACTAAAGAGCAATGTAAAGACAAACGGAAAATGTTGAGCATTTTGCAAAGCACTTCCATCAGCATCAGTCATCCTTGCTGAGTTCCTTTAGCAGTTGCACCCACCCAGTCCTTGCTCTCCCAGCTTCTCATAGACACCTTATTGATTTTAGAGGTACATGGACAGAAACCTGCCAGAAGAGTCTTTTTGCCTCTTTTTTCCAAACCCAGCTTTCTAAATTCATGATAACCGTCTTTCACAGTGTGTGGGAGCTGTGCTTAGCCTTCAAACCAGGCTCAGATGAAGGAAGGAAAGATGTGGGGTCAAGGGAGGCCTGAGAATGGACACATTTCCCAAAATGCATCAAGTTTTGTTTTTCCCCAGCAAGATTGTGAACTGACATACTTTCCTTCCCAGTGCAGAGGTGCCACAAAGGCACACAAAGGGTTTGTGGCAGAAAGTGTTTCTGCTTGGCCATCTGGGCTCCAGTGCCTGAGAGGGGATTTGGCTAACCCTGAGCGTGATGCCATCTGCCAAATTCATCCATTTCTCCTCCACTATCTGTGTAATACTCCTTTTATGTACCCACAGCAAATGGGAGACCACCTGTGTGTTTTACCTTTTAAAAAGAACCCCCAGCTTGCCTGGCTCTGAAATCCAGGGTTAGCTGAGAAAAGTTTTCTTCTGGACACAACATTGTTTTTTTAATGTCCAAAGTTGAAGTTGTACACAGATCCTTGTCTGCATTTAATTTATGCTGAAGGCATGGATAGCTCATGCAAGAACACATGATTGATCGTGCATTTTTCTACAAGCTCAGTGTTTGGTTTACTGCAGTGCCAGAAACCCCCAGTCAAGAACAGGATGCCATTGTGCCAGGTGCTCTACAGACATGATGAGGAAAAGCCATTTTACATTGAAATACAGCTTCAAATCAGAGGACTGTCTGTAGCTAGAAGTGCCAGTGATTATTTCCACTCAGTCCAAATGAATTTGCCTCCTTTTGAGAGTATCTCTCTTTATATTGCAGTGCCAATCTCATCTCAGATTTTCCAGGCTCCAGGGGGAGATGAAGTGTGTTATTTGTCATGCTGAAGGGAACACGATCTCCGTTTCAGACGAAAGGGCTATTCAAGGGAAATGACACTACTAATACACTCTTTGCTGCAGAGAAAGCAAACTCACATTGCTATTTGAAATTAAAAGAGTGAAGCAACTCAGATTGCCCAAATTCCCAAACATGGAAGAACCAGCCAAGTCCTGGTTTCTTGCAAACATTTTGCTGGGATCTGTGAGGGAGGACTGTTTTTTTGGAGTGTTTCTTCTGGAGTTAGACAGACTTTTGCTTCAAAAAAAATATCACTTTGCCGATATATATCTTACATTCATCACAGCTATTTACTGAGTCACTTGCTGTGATTGATGGGGTAGTAAATGATGAATGTTAAATGGAGAGCAGTCCACAATTGGTCAGGGTGACTGCAAAATATTTAATGTTTCAGAGCAATCAGCGTGTTTGGGAACATCCCCTCCTTTGCCCTTGTATTTCTTGTTTCTGTCATCCCTTGGGTGTTTGCCATGGGAATCTCTGTCTGGGCCTTGGCTGTGGCTTTGGCAGCTCTGATCATGGTACAGCTTCTTCAGTGATGGGCATGGATGCCAATAGAATAAATATAAATTTGGGATTTTTTTCTTTAAGAGGAGGGAGAGAAACTAGTGATAGCTGTGATTATAATCCCATGTTCCTAGTAACTGGTGCAAGAGTATTTTATCCCATGTCTATTTAGATGGTAGTAATTGTACCTGTACATGTGGACTATTTCTGTTAATTAAAATGACCTTATCAGAAGAGCAACTTTAGCAAACCTCAGCCAAGTGAACAGAACCATCAGGGTCACGATGAGGCTGTCCTGCAGGGGAGAGGGGTGCTTCAACCATTCTGAGAAGGAAATGTCATAGCTCTGGTGTTATTTCTCAGCTGCTTGTCCACCTAATTCTGTTACTTGACTTTTCTCTCCTCAGTCAGTTCCTCCATACTACCACTTTTTGTCCCTGCCTGCCCACTGCTTTCCAGAAGGAAAGAGGCCAGACAACTTCATGGTGAGGGAGGACTCTGTGCCTGCAAGGTAATGGCACCACAGAGCAAACCTCAGTGACTAGTTAGGATGCTGTGCAGTCAAGAGGCTGAACTGCCTCAGGCTGTTGAGATGTTATGACCTGATATAATTCCCCTGGCCTTGCTGCTTACTCATTAAGCTGTGTTTTGAACCCCGTGGCTTAGACCAGAGAGCATATTTTTAGAGATAGTTGACTTAGTGAGTAACAAGAAGGTTGGGAAGCTACCAAGGAAAGTTGAACAAAAAGGTGGTTTTCATTCTCCAAAGGCTGCCAAGCTGACTGCTGATAAGGTGCCAAGCGCTTCCTAGCTCTCATAGATCTGAACTCCAAATTCACAGCCCTCCTGAGGAATTTAGGAGTTGCTGTTAAGCCTATTAAATCCCCCTGATGTTTCTAACAACAGCTTAGATTTTATCACTAAAAAAAGAAAACTCACCATCCTCTGGATTTAGTCCATCTTATCCCAACAGATGAAAAAGAGCTTGGCTAAAAGGATAAAGAACTTTTCCCCCCTTTCTCTCAGTGTATTAAGCTATTCTCCTTGCTTCAGTCCAAAGCAGAAAATGCTCTGACATACTCTTGAGTGTTTGCTCTGGAATGATGTGGAGAATTACTGCTCTGGCACTATGGAGACTCCTGTCCCTGGGCAGGGGCAGCAGAACTTGTGCAATGAGCTCCTCAGCCATCCTATGGGTGTGTCAGGGTGAGTGGTGCCACTGGCACTTGATGACAGCTCAGGCTAATTGAAGAGAGGACAGGCTCCTCTTTGACTGCCTGCCCCATAGGCCAAGAGCTGGGATTAGAGGAGGCACCTACAAGGGACACCACAGGAACACAGAGTCACACCATAGATGAGGTTTGAAGGCACCTCTAGATATCACGTAGTCCAGCATCCCCCTGGCCAGTGCAGGGTCAGCTACAACAGGCTGCCTGGGGCTGTGTCCAGTGCACTTTTGAAGATTTCCAGCAATGGAAACCTCACATACTCTCTGGGCAACCTGCACTGTTGTCTGAGAACCTTCACAATAAAAGAAGTGTTGAGGGGTTTTTTAGGTTCAAGCATAATTTTGTGTCTTTCAATTTGTGTCTATTTACTCTTCTCTTATGACAGGTCACTACAGAGAAGAGTGTGTTGTCTTTACACCCTCCATCAGGTATTTATTTGTACACACTGATAAGATTCCCTGAGCCTTCTCATCCTTGGCTGCGAAGTCACAGCTTTTTCAGACTCTCCTCTTGTATCAGATCCTTCAGTCCTTCAATAATTTTCATGGCCCTTTGCTGAACTGACTTCAGTATGTTCATGCCTGTCTTGTACAGGGAAGCCCAGAATGAGACACAGGACACCAGTGCTGAGCAAAAGAGAAGGATTACCTCCCTCAACCTGTTGGTGATGGTCTGTCTAATGTAGCCCAGGAGGCTGGTGGCTCCAAAGACACATTGTTAACCCATGGCCAGCTTGTCCACCAGGACCACCAGGTCCTTTTCTGTAAAGCTGCTTTCCGGACAGTTGACCCCCAGCCTGCTCTGCTGCCTGAAATCATTACTGCCCAGGTGATGGACCTGGTGTCTCACAAGGCTCCTGTTCACCCATTTCTCTATCCTGTGCATGTACTGACTTCCGAATGTCAGCAAAACGCTTTCAGGCATCAACCACTTCTCCAGATTGCGGATAGGGCACTCCCATTGTCCAGGGCATTAATGAAGATATTTGACAGTATTTACTCCTGGGGCACTCACCTGGTGAATGGCCTCTGTTTGGACTTTGTGCCACTGATCCACACCTCATTGTGAATTTATCTGTTTGTACTTCATTGGTCTGTCTTTGTTCTTGGTTCTGTTTTCCCATAGGCCCCTTTGAGGGCTGTATCCAGTGCTCATTGCAGACAGGTAACTGAACAGATACGTAGGACAACCATAATGGGCTCCACAAACTGCCACTTCTGTAATGGTTTCCTCCTGATTTCTGTCTACAGGAAACTTGGCATTTCTATTCAGTTTCTGCTCCCATGGCTTCCCTTGTCCGTGGGTCCCTTTGAGGGATTTGCTGATGGAGATCTGAATTGCAGTCTGTGCTATCAACCCAGTATTTCATGGGAATATTATGGATGTGTCTAGAAGATACATTAATGCCACATAAACAGAATGTGACTTTGTAGCGTTTCAGCTGCTTCTGGGCTACTGTCTATAGTCAACAGTAAACAGTAAATTTTGGGAGATCTCCGACTTGGTGTCCTTGGGAAGGTGAAGCATTAAGGTATTATGGCAGTCAGCACTTGTTTTGTCAGGTGAAAAACAGCAAGTGAGGTTCATTATAACCTCTGCTGAGCTACTGTGCTGGGTATGTGTGGGAAATCACCTTTATTTCATATGGTTTCACTGTCCATCATCTCACTGATGCTGGCTATGCTTACTGTGTGTTATCAGCACTTCTGCTGTGAGGGGACACAAAGCTGCTCTTGCAGCAGCCAGAGCACAACAACCTGTGTTTGGTAGTCAAGGGCCTTCATTCAACATCTGTGTTTAGGAGAGGTAAGCACAAAGCGAGCCAATACCAGTTGGTATCTGTTCTGTAGAGCAGAATGTTTTACCAACATCTGGTCTGAAACTGCTGGGTAGTGGGTATTGGTACAGTCACTGCAGACCAGCAGATGTATCCTGGGTCTCCATAATCTGTCAGAGAGAAAGCCCAGTTGAGGTCAATAAAAAAGAACCTTATTAAGTGAAACTGGATGTGCATATTTAATGGCAGCACTATTAAAAAAAAATCCCTTTCTTTTTACCTTCTGCTCACTTACATCCTCCCTCTGTCCTGTTTCCAAAAATCTGCCAAGGCACAGCCAGTTTTTCATGAGAAATGTTTCCACCAGGAAATTAAATACTGGCTATTACGATATACATGTTACAGGCTCATCTCTGCAAATTGGTTTAACCAACACGAGAAATGTGCCCTGCTCATATATGGCAAAGAGAAAGGAGGGGGAGAAGATTGTCTTAGGTAAACTTTCCCCAAACCTATCATAAAACTCATTTGAAAAGGATGTTTACATTGCATTCAGAGCAGGGTTTCACCGTGTGAAATGCAGGAACAGCCATAACTGATCAAGATGAATCTCAAGAATGGCTTTGCAAACAACACATGGTGATCAGATCAATTCAGGCACATAGAAGCAGAATCTTGAGGACTGTAGGAGAGTTTTAAAGGACAACAGAAAACCATGCCAGTTTCTTTTGGGATTTTGTTTTGCTTTTATTTTTAGAAGCCTGGCCAACCTTCAAATGTTTTAAGCAAAATGTTTACATGAATATTTTAGGAGCACTGCTTTTTACTACTGTCAAATCTAGTTGAGCTTCAAGAACTGCAGAGTCATAGGCATCTTTTGCTCTTAAGGAGTAGAGCACAGTTTCAACCCTAATCTGAGGAACTGAGCAAACAGGCTGGACAACTTATTCTAGCAGCAGTTGGGTAAACAGCCTAGGTGGTACATGAAGCTTTTACCACATGCAGGAATGGCACGTGGTATGCCTCTACTAGAATGCCTGCTGCATTCCAGTGTTTCCAAGTCTGTTATGTTTACCTGTGCATTATACACGGTTGTATTTATGCAATGCATTCAGACGCACACAGGCGTATATGGACAGATATGCACACCCCCTGCTCCTGCTCTGTTTCTTCTGTGTAATAAGGCTGCTCACCTTTTCTGCCTCTGTGCTCTTGGGAGGAGCAGCCAGTCTGAGAGGAGCTGGTGTTGTTACAAGTTCAATACATGAATTTTTGTTAATGACCAGAGAGTAGTGAACTTATTCCGAATTACCTTTCCTCTGCTGACCTGTCAGCTGGATAATTTCCTTCAAAGCTGTACTAGACCAGTTTTACCATCAAGTTATTTATGCACAATTGCTAATATTGAACTGATGAGCTTTAAAGCACTATCTATAAAGCAGATGTCTATAAAGCACATTCACTGAACAGTTTATTTTCTAAGGTCCCTTGGTAAATCTTTTATGATTAGTATAAACTCAGCTCACTTCTGATAAAGCCTTCCCATCCTTTCAGTCCGAAGGAGATCACTTAGATCCTTGGTGCTGCACCCAGGAAGTATTACTTGTAGCTTGAGTTTTTGATGTAATGAGCCTAAAAAATCCAATTATGAGACCAGAAGAGGAAGGTGGAAATTAAAGCAGCCTGCTACACAAGTGTCTGGGTCGACCACTGGATCCAGTAGCTGAACAAAATACAGTTTTGCACAGTTTTCAACAGTGAGACCTTCCAGAAAATACTTCCTTTTCAACTGATGTTGAAGATGGTGTTACACAAGGTAAACATATTTTTCAATTCCTGCCACTCTCGCAGGTGAAATCTGTCCCTAGCTTTGCTCACATGAACAGTGCTTTTTCCTATGGCAGTAGGAAAAGTGCAATGGAAGTGTGAACATGCAGAAAAAGTTCAAGATCTGATTTCAATGGGGGCTCAAGGACCCACCTGCATTAATCCAGTTTTGGAACAAAGGCCTTGCAAAACTCCTGTGAAGACTACAGTTACAGTAGCCCCTTAAAGCCAAAAGAATTGTGCAGGCTTAAGATCAGCATATATAGGCACAATCTACTAGTTTAGGGCTGTACGAAGGCTGATAACCTGATTATTGTAGGAAGATGCTGAACTGTGGTCCAGCACCAGCACTGGACAAGTGCCTTGGACGGCTCAGAGACTGGCAGAAGTTTTAAAAAGCAGTTTTTCTAGTTCTGTTACCCTGTCTGTGC